>VWZD01012305.1:774-29457 GCA_013396695.1 Sakesphorus luctuosus
TAATTTCAAGAGCCATCAATAGTAAAGGGTAGGACTCCGAAAAAAACAGGTCCTGACAGAAATAAAGAAAATATTTTATTTGTTTTGAAATATCTTTTTGTAGTAGAAATGCACTGGGATCTTGTTGAATAGTACTGGCAACTTCCTGTCATTTATTTGACTGTAAAACAATCTTAAACTGAGAGCTTGGTTTTACTGAAAATCAAAGTTCTAAAATAATCTTTGAATTCAGAACACCCATAAAAAATAGATATTTGGAGATCTTAATGTTGCAGGATTGTCCTCCGTGAATACCTTTCACACAGAAAAGCAAGACTCAAGTTGTACTGAATAGGGTTTTCTATGAAGGATCTTGCTGACTGAATACCACCCACAGACTGGATAACACTCAGTTAAATAACCCTCATTTCATAACCTTCATTTGTAGAACATACATTCTAAAACACATGCTAAGATTTTTAACAAAACTAGATCACCTAGAATAATATGTATAAGACTTAAATATAAGCTATTCTGAGCCTGTGTGACATTCTGGTTTTATTGCCTAATAATGTGGATTGTGCAGAGTGGCAGAATTGACCTGGCTAATAATAAATAATTGTTCTACTTCGTATGGAAAAACGTTTTGGAACAGGTTGTTATGAACTTACTTATTTTCTTGGTAGCAGAAATTTGTTTAATATCCCACCAGCAGAGTAACAGCTCAAGGAAGAGTAATCTGAGTGTTCAAATCGAATTGTGCCCAAACAACAGAAACATAGCTTTCTGAAAAATAATGACAATGCCAAGAAAAGAAGAAAAGTCTGGTTTCAGTCCAGTTTTCTATTTTTTGCTTCTATCTAATGAAGAGGATCCAGCATCATGACCTTCCACTTTAAGGGACTATCCATTGCTTGCTTTTAAAATTATTTTGGCACATATTTTAAAATAAAAAATGGTGAAAGAAACCAAGGCATTTTAAATAAATTTTCTGACTTCTGCTTGTCAACAGAATATGGTTGCCTCATAAAAAAAAAGCTTGCCTCATATGAAGAATATTGAACACTAGAAAACTAGGCCCTAACTCCTACTTTCCCAAGTTAAACAAGGAGATGAACACCCATGAGCAGTTAACAGAGAAGTAAATTATCTATGAATAATTTCATTTGTGTATAGATATTCCTCTAGAAACCAAGGTTACAGAACTCTAGGAAATCTGTCCAGGCTTGACACAAATTCCAAAATGCATGCTATATCATTCACTTCATCATAAAATTTGCAAAAGTCAAGCTAAAAATAAATATTGTATAGCTATGTTTTAACACAGTACTCCATATTCATTGTGACAAGGGGATAATGCAACTTTCTCTGCATGAAAACCGCTCCAGTCCACATTTCAATTTTCCTTTTTTCTTCCAGTCCAACAGATTTCTAAATCTAAGTTCCTCCAGCCACATTCAGAGCTCAGTTTCTGGGAGCTGAGGGTAGACTTGTGCTCACTTCTCTTGAAATTTTTGAGTACTGAAAAACTGGCTGTGCTGAAAAGGCTTGCATCGTGTTAAACATGATAATGGTCTTTGAATATAGAAAGATTGCTGCAGAGAGCAAAAGAATAAACTGTTTTCCATATCTGGAATGTGTATGACAAAAAGTAAATTAAAGCAAGGTAGATTAAGGCTGAAATACCTCAGAACACTTTCTATCTTTAAAGACCATATTGCTTTGGGAAAATGTGGAAGCACCATGTCTGGATGTTAGACAGTATCTGTCAGCTGTGAACAAGGTGCACTTGATTTTGGCTTGAGGAAAGAAATGGAGTAGATAATTTCCTAATGTTCCTGCCAGCTGTGTTTTCTATTATTCTTGGTGACTAGACATTAGAAAGAAATCATGTGTGATTTATCTATGTGCCAGTGGATACTCTAGTTTCTTTCCATTACAGTGATTAATTGTTCTAATGTAAGGTTCCCAAAACTTTATACTACAGCCACTGAGACTTTTGCAACATCAAGAAGTTCTTAAAATCTGACATCAAACCCACTTTGAAACAGGTCTCTAGTAAACTTTTTTAAAGTTCTCTTACAAATTAATTAAAAACAAAATCTTTTTGACTTTTTGTTTCTTTTTTTTTTGTTTCTTTTCTTTTTTTTTTGTGAATGGGTGAAATAAATCGCTTATTAACATGTCAGATTCCATTTTTTTCCTTTCAGATATGAACAAAAAAAAGGTTACTTATTTACGAATGCTGTCATCACTGTAGACAGCAGTGTCTTCAGAGTTGGATGCTAACAGACATGTACAAGTATGGTAAAATACTCTAGCACATTTGTGACTGATTGGACAAGCCTTGTTGACTCAAGATGGAAAGAGGATAACACGCTATTTTTCTAAGTAATATTCTATAAAAATGTCATACATTTTGTAATATTTTAGAATTTTTAAAAGCCTTTGAGACCTTTTTTCTTATACAACAAAACTCGTTTTTCTATTGATTCATTTGTAGAATTTCATAACATCATAGTTTCTATGAAAATAACATACATTTCACTGGATAATTAATTTGCAAAAGGGAGGATCTGGTCCAACAAGCAAATTAAACAAAGAGGAATACCTAAGTTTTTCTGGGAGGGAGGGAAGGAGGGAAATAAGTGATAATAAAATTTTGCAAGGCAAATTAATGGCAAATGACAACTGAAGGTTACAGTAACCTTGCAGAATATTACACATACAGACTTATATTACCAGGATATTTTTCTTGCAACATTTCTTTGTCAAACAGTGGGAATGTTACACTTACTTTTATGAAAAATTTTTCCATGAACAATATAAGACAAAGCTATACATTGGTTCTGTTAGATCTTCTCTGTAATGTCGGAATATTGGTGCGAATTCTGTTTTTGTTGATCTTCACTCTCTTTGTCTTCTAGACCAAACATCCAGTATAAAAATAGTCTTTTTTTACTGTTAATTTATTCCCAAGTCATAGAATTAAGAACTATATTTATCTTAACTGCAATTCCAGCATTTCCTTGAAGAAAATAATTCTCTGAAGAACCTTGCATTTTCCAGCAAGGGAAACTCCTGAAAGTTACCATTCACTAGAAAGATGTGAAGATTATACAATTTCTGTTGCTCTTTTTCATATCAGGAAGAATACATTAATGGCTGTAAGATGCTCCCACTGATATAGAGTCATAGGCTTTAGGACTTAGTCACTTGGATTTTATTTTGCAAGCTGGATCCTTGTATTGGGTTTCTGTGGCAAGGTTTTGATAGTGGCAAGGCTACAGCAGTGGCTTCTGCCAGAAGCTTCCCCTGTGTCTAACAGAGCCAATGCCAGCCAGGTTCAAAAATGATTCGCTGCTGGTCAAGGTCAAGTCCATTGCCCAATGTAATAACACATCCTAGACAACTTAATTAAGAAGGAAGAGATTGGTTATTGCACACAAGTTATTGTGGCCAGAGGAGAGAGGAGAGAGAATATGTGAGAACAGCTCTGCAGACACCAAAGTCAGTGCAGAAGAAGAGGGAGGAGGTGCTTCAGGTGCCAGAGCACAGATTCCCTTGTAGCCCATGGTAAAGACCATGGGGAGGCAGCTGTGCCCCTGTAGCCCACGATGGTCCATGAGGAAGCAGAGATCCACCTGCAGCCCATAGAGTGCCCTGTGCTGGAGCAGATGAATGCCTGACAGAGGCTGTGACCCCATGGGAAGCACAGTGCTGGAGTAGGCTTCTGGTAGGACTTGTGGTCCTGTGCAGATGTGCCTGGAGAAGCCCATGCTGGAACAGGTTTGCTGTTGGGACTTGTGATCCTGCAGGGGACCTGCATTGGAGCAGTCCGTGCCTGAAAAACTGCAGTCAGTGTAAAGCACCACACTGGAGAAGTTTGTGGAGACTTTCACATGTGGAAGGGACCCCACACTGAAGCAGTGGAAGAGTGTGAAGAGTCCTGCCCCCGAGGAGAAGGAATGACAGAGACAATGTGTGATGCACTGACTGTAGCCTCTAATCCCCATCTCCCTGCACCACTTGGGAAGAAGCGGAGAATTTTTGACTGATGTTTAGCCTGAGAAGAAGGAAGTGATGGTGGAAAGATATTTTAAGATTTGGGTTTATTTCTTTATTCTCTGACTCGATTGGCAATAAATTCACCCAAGTTGAGTCTGTTTTGCTCATGATGATAACTGGTGAGTGATCTCTCCCTACCCTTCTCTTGACCCATGAGCCTTCCATTTTATTTTTTCCCTTGTCCAGCTGAAGAGGGAAGTGATAGAGCAGCTTGAGTGGGCACCTTGCGTCCAGCCAAGATGAATCCACCACAATCCATCATTATTTAAAATCTAAAGATCCAGAGCATGCAACTTGAGCTGTGACAAAATTATCGCTATTTCAAAGACATGTCAGAGTCTTATGAATTCAACCTTCTACCAAAAAGTGCATGTGAAAATCCTGGTACTGAAGTAATTATAGGGCTTGAAAATTGGCACATTTTATGTAATTTATTATTTTCCTCTAATTTCTATTGAACTTAAAGAATGGGGAGGAAAAAACAAATAACATGAAATAAAAGAAGGTTAAAATGTTCAGTTTGATACATTTTTGTCACTGGAAAAATTAAAAATAAAGGGTTAATTTAGGATGTAGAATAAATTAATTTATTATATCTAGAAGACAACATAGAAGTGATATTCAAATTTGAGCCAGTAAAATTCTTCTGGCTAAAAGTGATAGTAATTTCAAAACATTGCTAGTGTTGCCTATTCTTATTTGAGATGGAAGGACAACCTATCTTCCAAAAGAAGACTTCATGGACATTTTCAACAATTAATTAAATGAAAAAAATAGTAAAATTGTTAAGTATTTCTTGTATTTAAAGAATATTAGAAACGTATTCTAGAAAAAGTGAATTACATGTGAAAGTTTGCTTTAGGCTTTTTGAAATTACTTTTACCCTCCTTTGGGAAACAGAACACCAATAGCGATGTGCGTACAGAAACTTCAGAGGTAAGTCCTTTAGGATGGTAGCACCAGGAAGACAATTCTGAAACATGCAACGTGCAGACACTGATTTATTTTCAGTTAGCAATGACAGGTATCTTATTCCAACTGTCACTATGTTAAACTGATCACTTCACTGTCTCCTGCCATACAGATTTATGGCTATTTATGACTGGTACTAGATATATCAAACACAACTGTCCTTGGCTCTAAAAAAGAGCACTGCTGTAGCAAAAAGCTGGAGAAAGCAGATCTTTTTATAAGAGGAAAAGAAAGGGATAATTTTTCCTTTTATCTTGCCAGGTATTTCTCAAGAGCACTGTATTGCCTCCCTTACAGAGACAAAAGATCAGTTTGGTGTTCAACTTGTGCCAGATTCAAGCTGAGCTATTTAGAGGTAGATTAGAATTAGCTGGGGAACAGGACACTGATTCACTGTATTAGACTTGGTTTCACATTGCTGGACTGAAAAAAACCTAGTAGTACCTAGCAATTATTAATTATCTGGTAATCCTCATCCAGCAGAGACTGTCTTGTTGCTCTCTAACATGCAGAAGTGTAAATATGGGGTTTTTCCAAAGATTTCTTTATTGTAAAGCTGCATTTATACAAACTGCCATGCAGCAAAGGGGATTATTCTGCACTAATATGTCTTCTAGGCTCAAACTTTTCCTTGGATAAATTATTGTCTATTTTCCCTGCACAAACTTGCCTCAGTTTTGCATGCTTAATTTTAAGAATTTTTTTTATATACATAGTAAATTTTAATCTAATATAAAAATATAACCTTAAGTTATTATTCTCATTTTTATCCAGTTGCACAGAGAATGATGAGAAAAATAAATCAATGTCTGATAATATGCTATAAATCTTGGAGGATTTCTGATGGGTTTAAGAGTGTCCTTGTAAAATAATGCTCTGATTGCAAAGAGAAATGCCAGCTTGAGTAAATTATCTGGATAAAACTGGATGATAGATGTTATGATAGTTATGCTTGAGGTCACCTTGAAAGCTGTGCTAAGAACCGGCCACAGTCCCAGTCTTGCATTAAAACCCAAGAAAGTAGAGATTAAAACATGCCTTCCTCCTGTTTCTAGTTCTTTGGGTTTTTTGAAAGGAAAGCACTGAAGGGTGGATTTTGACTTCAACTTGTAGCATAAGATATTGATAAATTATACTTTCCTAGTGTAACCACAGGCCTCTCAGGAGACAGAATTGCTGCTTTGGGCAGTGTAGTAAAAACAGTTGAGTTCTGTAAAGGACTTGAAATGTGCAAATAAAACTTATCAGAACAAAACATTAATAGGTCTGAAACTGGATGGACAGATTCAGAGTATCTGTTGGTGTCAGATGAATGCAGACAACTTGTCATGAAGGTCAAAGATGCAAGCTTTCGCTGCCCAGCTGGGTGATGAGGAGGAATCAGGTCTCCTGTCCGTGCCTCTGCAACACCTGTCCTGCTGTGTGTTTATCAAAAGATGATTCAAGCCAGCCTCTCTTTCTAAACCACTAAGTATATAACTGATGGTGAAAAAAATGAAAATCCTTAGCTTTTCTACTCAAGTATCATTATCAAATCAGAAACTCTTTCTTTAATCTTACAAAATCATGCCTACAGAGATGAAATCTTCTAACACTTTCCCTGGCAAATATACTCTTTTAAGTAATTTCACAGCAAATCTGAGTGTTGTCTTTGTGCATCAGATTCTTCAATCAAATGAGAAATTACAGAGCAATTTTAACAAATATTTTTACGCTTTTCCATAAGAAGATGTACAAACCCTCCTTGTTATTTGTTCTGATCAGGATAGATATATCTTTCTTTTATGGCCACATAAAGAGAACAGGAGTATGTTTTAGAGGGAGGTTTGCATGGTTTTTGCTTCCCACTTTTATTGTTTCCATTAAGCATTGAAAAGTGATGATAAAGCAATAAAAATAAAAAGAAAAAAAAAGATGACATGGACTTGCTCCATAAGAAAATGTGACATTTCCTCACTGCACAAAAAATATTTATGGTTTTCAGAGTGATGAAAATAGAGTAGCAGATGTGCCCAAAATAAGATCTAGCCCACCTTCATACATTAGAGATAGGATCGAGCAGATGTAGACCATCACTGTCTGTTGTTTATAACACATTTTACCAAAACTGAAAGCTACAATAATAAAATATCAAAACCTTTACACATTGTCCACAGAAAGTGTTTTCTGTCCCAGAGAAGTTTTTTCCTAGAATCCAAATTAAAAATATTTTTATACATTGGAAAAATATGTTTATCTACTCTCTGTCTCTGTCTGTTAACTAAACAATCAATCATCTGTAATGTACCTCCCTAAGTGTCCTCTACCCATTTTTATGCTACCTAGACTTTTAGTTTCATCTTTACTCACAAATCACATCTTCCAAATGACTTGCAAATTTTACCTGAGTTTGGTTGCAGCTCCATGCCACAATATTCTATCTGATGAAGTTTTGGGCTGTTTCTTTGTCCACAAGGCCTGGTTGTCACGAAAACCCAGTCTGACCATTCATGAAACTCTGGCAGTAACACTCCCAAAACACCAGAGACTTCCACTGCTGGGACTGGTAGCCTCTTCCCAGTGGGCAGCTCCAGTGAGGCCATGGGGGGCTCTGCTTTACTTCCTGCATGCCACTCACACAGTCAGACCAGGTTTCCTCACTACTTCAACCCCAGACTTTGCACAGCAGAGTCTCGCATGCTTCATAAAGCAATTTATACATGGCACAGTGATGAAGAAACAGCATGAGATTGGGCCTCGGAGGGAGGACCTCCTAACCAAGGTCCCCTGGACTTTTGTACCCTCATGGTCCAAAAGGCACACAGGTCTCTCTATTCCACCTGAATCCTCCACTCTTGCTGGTGCCTTCAAGTGTCCATTCACCTGTCTGTCACCACTTGTCTTCTGTGCCCTTTGATAATCAAAAAGTCGGCAGCTCATGGCCTCTTGTCTTGGGCTCCCACCCAGAGCTCAGTCTACATCTCAAACTGCAGCTTGCAAACCAAGCTACCTGCACCAAATATATTCCTCAATCTAAGAGAATGAAAGTAATATGATGTGATCAGCTCTTAGGAAATCCAAAAAGCTGGTACTATCTAAACGTCTAGATATTTTAGAATTCAAATATTCAGTATAGGAAATTAACAGTCAATATATGCATTTAAGTGAATACTTATATGAATGAAAACTACTATATACTTTAATTTGCAAATTTTTTTTCTATACAAGGTTTGGAGGCTATTTTTGGATATTACAGACAAATTTTAGAGGATAGTTATGGTTAGTCAGAGATCAGGCATTGATCAAGGTTTTATTTTTGTAAAGTTATTTTCTTCATTAAAAATCACTTATTTTCATATTTCTTCAATATATTTCTCCTCTACACTGTTGTTTCCTGGTTAAAATTGAATTTATTAAATATTTGAATCCAGAAAGCTTTTACAGATGCATTTTTTTGTTTGCATTTAGAAAGACTAGAAAAGACACTATTGAATAGCTCAGTCTTTTTTTGAGTCTTTCTTAATTTTCTCTGCTTCACCATTAAGCACCAAGATTATGTTTTGATTTTTTCTTTTTTTTGCATTTAGTGAACTTTATCTTGTTTTCTTTTATGTCCCTGTGCTTTTTTGATCTTATCCCTAAGGGTGTTGAGCTGTTCCTTTATATTCACATATAAACCTATAATCTTCTTTCTATTTCTGTTTGATTCTTTTTGATTTTTCAGGTCACTGGAGAAATACTGATACCTCTATAACAGTTTCTTACTGTTCTTCCATTGTTTGTTTCACTTGCAAATAACCTACCACAATGCATTAAATATCTTCTCTTTCAATAAATTGCAGCAGTGCTGCACTCCCTTGCCCCTTAAACTTTTTTCTCTTCATTGTAGACTGTTTCCAGTAGTCCTGGAAGACATGGATCTTTCTTTCCTCCTCAGTCACCACTTTCCTGCTCTTTTACTTTCATTTTAATATTACTTCTCACAGCTTTTCTGCAATCTTTCACAATTTCAGTTTCTAAGTGTACCTTTTTTTACATGCTCTACCATCTTAGTTAGTTTAAACAAGATCTGAAAAAGAAGTGTCCTTTACTTTCCAAAACAAAAACTGCCCACAAAATATTCCATGCACTGACTGTGCTATCCTATTTTGCCCTTTGGGTATCTGCCTTTTGCTACTGAGGCTTAAATTTTAAAACCATTAAATTATTCCTCAAAAAAAAAAAGGTTAATAATTTTGTCTTCCAGCTTATGTGGAATATGTGAATCCATCTCTGCATTTATTTTCTTTTCTAAGACAAAAAAAAAATCTCACAAAGCTCACTTCTTTCTGTGAACTTGTGAAAAAGTACATGTGTGATACATGATACACCTTCCTCTCTGGTTCTCCCATCTGTCATTCCTAAAGAGATTGCATCCCTGTATCAGTAATAAACCTCAGTGGTTTATCTCAACAACTTTCTAGGATGTAATTTTCATTATGCTTTGGCTGTGTTTTAACAAAATAATTCTTCCTACATACTCCCATATCAGGACAGCTGTGTAATGACGTCCCATAGGCTGATCTCCTATCTCACCCTCTCATGCAGGTGATTCATGTGATGCCTGTGATCGCATCCCCCTGTGAACAGAGACACACTGCAGACAAGTTAATGGAGAAAGATATAGGGTTTTATTAGAAGAAGCTTCCATGATCAAACCCAAGGGGGTCTGACCCCTAGGTCAGGAAGTCTCGGGGTTTTTATACCCCTCATGGACATCCAATTATAAGTTCTCATTTCTCCCTAATGCCCACCCAAAAGTCCCGCCAATCTGCCCCTTGTCATGGGGGGACAGATGAGCCTTCTCGGGTTTTCTTGGGCTTTCTCCTGTTGTTTGTCTTCTGTTATCTTGCAGGTGTCTGCTGGAAAATAGCTCGGCCTTGACAAGGCCTGCAGTTTGTGAGAAAGACACTTTAATATTCAGACTTAAAATCAGGGTAACCGAAAAGAGTCTATATGATTCTAAAACTTTCTAAAATTACATTAAATCACACTTTTAGGCATCACACCTATGCCTCACTTTAGACTAAAAAATAGGCTTTTGTGTTTGAGTTTTTTCCCCTCTCTTCACTTCTGAGATTTTATTATGAATCTAGTCTGTTTTAAAATCTCCTCCCCTGTGTGCACTCGAAGATGTCCTTCCTCTTCTTTCCATGGCTCTTAAATATTTCTTTGCTGCCTCCTTTGTGTAATGCCATGCCAGCCTTCATGACATATATTTACTCTCATTAGTTGTCTGAAATGTTCATCTCAGTCATCTGTCTCTATCTACCTCTATGATCTTTATCACACTGTGCTGCTACATCTGTTCCACCACTGTGCTGTCAGATGCTTGAAGTCTCTTTTATAGTGCATAGGACTCAATGTAACAGTATCCGGCTCATCTAAATAAGTAGCACGGTGAAGTAAACCAGAGGGATAGAGATACCTTGCTTTATTATGGGTGCAACCAGGAGCTCATTCCCGAAAAAAATGTGTCGTCTGCACTTTAGGGTAGGCAAGGTCAGGACCTTCCAAAGGACTTCTAGGTAATGATTTTTCTTTGCAAATGATCTTAGGTACCAGTATAGGCAAGAAGTGATCCAGGGTTGATGTTCCTATTTTAGACTGTTCTGCATGTAGGCACTTTTTCTTTCAAGAAGACGTAATAAGAGAAAACTAAGAATAGAATGAGTCAGAATAGAACTAAAATATAACCTTGACTTTCTTGCCTGCTAGTCCTTCAGGAAATCACATACTGATTGCTAAGTATTTTGTACATTCATTTATTTTGAGTCCTTTTTGGGAAGCAGAAGTCATTATGTCTTTTCTGTTGCAGAGACAGGCAGCTGAGTCCTACCCTGGATGTACTGGAATAATCAGAGCCACATGAGACAAAATACCTCTGGGACAGGATAACTATAGGACTTATAATATAGCTTTCTCTCCTTTCTATATTCAATTTATGTTTATCTCAGTATTTGGCCACTGGTCTCCTAGAATGAGGTGCTGGGTGCAATACGACAGACAGATATGGGCCAAGAAGAGTATAATTTTAAAATGCCTAGCTATGCAGCTGTACAATTTCTCCAGTTTCTTGTGGGAGTTTTTTGGGGAGGTTTTTTCTTTTTTACTTCACTGAGTATGCCACATCAATGCGCTTTTAATAATAAAAAGGGGGTTCTCTTGTTTATAATGTATAGTGCTGTATTTGAATAGATATTGTATTTGACAATATTTGGATCACCGTGGTCATGTGTTATGCAAATTGTAAAAGTTGTGTCAGCAGACTCAGTACTTTCAATCTCAATTTAATAACCCCCATTTTTTTAATTATGTAATCTGATCACAACACTTTGCTACAGGCTAAAAATTCTCCTACATTCTCACCATAAACACTTTTATTTATTTTAATTAATATAAAACATCCATTTAGATTTTAAATGTTTTTATCTTAATCATACCAAAGTAGAGATAAAGTATTCCTGGTGTTTTTTTAAGCCTTTGTAATTTTCCAAAGGTGAGTAAAAAAGAGAAAACAGGAAAAGGGTTCAAATGAGTAATTTAAACAGATTCAATAGATGTTTTAACATCTTCCATTATTTCTGTATTTTTCATGCATTATCTCATGCTAATTTGATTATTTTACATCAAAATTCATCTTTCTAATACATAATGCTACTGCTATTCATGTTAATCTTGATATAATTTGACCATATGAAACTACAGCCATGCCACCCTGATCCCCGATCCTGTCAGATGTTGGAAGCAAAGCAGGGTCAGGCTCGGTTAGTATTGGAGACCTCCTGGGAATACCGGGGGCTGTAGGTTCTAGTCCTGAGGACTTCACTGTCACCGTCCAAGCTTGCTCGGCCATGGCAAATGAACCTTAGGAGTTAAAGGGTGGGGCCGGTTCTGAGCATGCTGTGCCTCACCTAAAAAATCCACTGCTCACGCTTGAAGGATACATCCATGTGGGTAGAGCTCTTCCGAAAAATCTTCATTCTCAAAGCCTAGCCATGAACATGAAAATGACCATATGAAGGAACCAACATTTGTCAGGCATTTCAGAAGTTGTCACAGCTGTCTGAAAGCGTATTGTGCAGTTTAAGATGAGTAAGTATATTCAAGAACTAGACCATAGAAACATCCATTCAGAGTGAGGTCCCACGCTTTAGTCGCACACCTGAGACTCCTAAAACAGAGAAGCTGGTGGTGTAATTTATTCCTAACTGTGTAGTGCCATGACAGTGGCAAAGCAATCACACTGAGCAGCATTTAGGGTATGGTTTGCCTCTGTTACTTGCCCCAACTGTTACCTGCTTACAAAGAAACTTGTTACCTGAGAGTGGCAGTGTTTGGGTCCCTTATCACCAGTAATTCCTTAGTTTCGTGTGCTAATTTTAACACAGATGCAGTCAACATTAACACCAGTGTTAGAAGTATTATAAAATCTCCACTATAATTCCTCTTTAATTAGCATCCTATTAGCTTAAATTGTTTCAATGCTTTTTTCCCTAAATCTCCTCCATTCTTTTCATAATACTTTTTTCCTTTTTCCTTTTTTTTTTTTTTAAATTGCCTAAGTATTTCCCCCCCTGGTTGAATCTACTACAGTTTTTTACTTTGTTATTTAATAGCTCATTCAAAAGGATAGAAAAGCACAGTGGGGTCCTAGTAGAGTGCTGTAATATCAGTGTTTGTGTTCCCAGGGGTTTTTCTTTCTCTGGAGCATAATGGTTGAACTAAGTCTTGTGATGAAGATCAAACCCACTGGGCTAATTGCAATAAACTTGCAAACAGTAGGAGGCTTGTTCACTCAGGTTCAGTGTGTGAATAACTCTATGCAGCTCTAATTAGGACCCTCATTCTGAATAGGTAATTAAATACTGGTTTGGTTATCCAAGTGAAGGGATTAAGGTGAAAATGTACCATTCACATTTATAGAAAAATACAAAGTTCTGCATTTCTGTTGGCTGACTGTCATTAGAGTGAACTCTGTCAGCCATACCTTTAAATGTGTCTAGGTGAGACAGAAAGCGACACAGCTGAAATGTAGCACACTTTCTGCAAGGAGTCTCTCATGGCAATGATGCAGCCACTGAATAAGCTAAAGCTGACCTTTTATCTTTAAGAAAAATATTCCTTAGCCTCTGGAAAAATCAGCATTATTGTCTACTAATAAAAATAAAATAAGTGCCAACATTTCAGCTGGTGGATTGTGTGTGTTGACACCTCCCCCTCACTTGCTCATCCTCAATTATTTTATGGATGATTGAGTGCATGTTGCAATAGAGGACATAGATATTTGTTCTTTAAGAACTGTTATTCAAATGGAAGGCATGCTTAATTTTAGTAATCTAATCACCTAAAGCAGGTACCTTGGACTCACATGTTTCATAAGGTTTTAAACCTGTGAAATACCTTTGGCAATACCCACAAATTTATTTGAAGTTTCACTGCTTCCCAAGGCTAAACCCTAGTTCATTTCATTGTTTTTCACATAAATATTTCAGCATTTTAAAAATCTTTAGAGGCATTTTTAGGCATTTCATTCATATTACTACTTTCTGGTAGTGCTCATCTTGACATAGAAACATAGTTCAGACAAGCACTGTAGCATATAAGGCCAGGGAGATCCATTTAAAAAAAAACAAACAAACTGGAAGATCATTTAAAAAAATTTTACAATTATGCAGTAGTAAATGTTTCTTACTATCCTACAAAAAAAGGATGTCATATGTTTTCTTGCTTAGAGGACACAAAGTTATTTGTGCTCTATGTCAGAAAGGTTAATTGATTGTCCTGGGTTTGCAGAAAATTAGGAAGGAGAATGGAATTTCACAGGTGCCAAGAAGTAATTGATAAGGACAGAACAGTTCAATGCCTCAGGCTGTACATTCTTCCAGACATGCTGATGTGCCCTCACTTCTATTCTTCCCACTTCTCTGTATGAAAAGCAAATATTATGTTTCTACGGATCCTACCCTCCATTGTCTTCCACTCCCTGGAAAAAATTCAGTTATAGTAAATCTCCCTTTTTTCCCCTCTTCTACACCAGTACATAGGCTAGATGAAATAGTGCATAAGGGTTCTTTCCCTTAAGTGTTCAAGATCTAGACTTCATTAATATCTAGAAAAGAAAGGGTTACGGTAACCTAACCTGTCTTTTTTTTTCATTACACTGGTATTCGTATTTCCAATTTCTTCCAATAATTCATCGTAAAGGGTGACTGACACTGTAAAAAGTCCCCTACTGAAATTATGAGTGCCTACCTTCTAATCCCTTACAATGTTTTTCTGCCGCCAGTTTGGACAATTTATAGATGTTATGATGACAATGGCAATACATACTGCATCCAAAAATTTATCATGTTCTCATGAACTACGGCTTAGGAATCACCAATGTTTTTCAAGACCTGGACTGTTAAAAATTGAAACATCCTACATGGTTTCTATTCTTATTTATTTAATGAAAATGAGGAACTTGGTGCTGAAATTTTTAGAAGTAAAAGATTATACAAAGATAAAAATTGTACAGCTTCTTGGGAAGGCATTCCCAGGAAAAGTAAAATCACCTGGCAATGCAGTATCCTGAAGTAAATAACATCCTTAATGTCTCAGTGGTACAAAAAGTTCCTTGGCCATCAGTATGAATTATAGGAAAGTCCAAAATATCAGAACAAAGACAATTTATTTCTGAGCATTTTAAAGAATAATAAAATAATTTTGTTTTAGAAGTCACCTCTGAGAAATAATAAAAACGTAGGAGACTATCACACCAGTGAAAAGTGAAACAAAAAAATTGTATAAATAGCATTTTTAATGTTTACAAGCACTATAATTGTCATCCTTGTTACTGTATTTATTCATTATTGAGAGATAATTTTGGGGACTTTATAGTGGAACCTGATGTATGAGGTCCCTTTTGAGTTTAATACCAAATTAGTAGTGAAACTTTGATGTTGTGACTTAAATATATGATTAAATATCCCTCATAAAAGCACTGAAAACAGTAAATAGATATGGGCTTTAAAAATTACTGTGCATATCCTACTGTAAGCTAAAATTAATTGGCAAATCTTTTCAATAATATGTTCCCTCTGTGAGCACAAGTCTGTGTAAGTATTGAGTATAGATTTTTTTTCCTGTATGACTAAAAAGCAATGAAATATGGAATTTTATTTACATTCTGCAAGAGAGAAATTGTACTGTCTTACACTCTTTTGTGAGCTGATCCTGTCACACTTCTAGATCAAGTGCTTTGATTCCTATAACTAATTGCTTCTAATGAACCACAGTTACTAGTTGTTTCATTATTTTGTGACATACATTTTTTTAAAATGTTTACTTCATCAATCACATGCCACATAACTAATCAAATGTAATGGACTGTTTAATTCATCTGGAATAACAGGTAGTTCATGAAGAATGATCATTTAATACTTGCTGGAATGGGATCTCCTGGCTCTTGACCATAGTTTGGTAGTTTGTATCTTAATGCTTCATAAAGATATGTGGAGCTTCACTTTACAGGGGAATATCAACAGCTGAGAACATGTGATGAAGTGATCCTCAATATCTAACAGGAAAAAAAATGCCTACATTGTCCTGCACAACATTTTGAAATATGGATAATGCTCTCTAAATTTGAGTCTTTTGCAGTCATCTCTGGCACATTAAGTTTGCATCAAGACTATTTGATGTAAACTTCAGAAAAGGTGACTCAAGGTTCACCACTAAGAACACAGAGGAGCACAGAGGTGTAACAGCTGGTGGGGAAACCTGAATTATACAGCTCTGGCCTCAACTCCTCATCTCAGGGCTGTTCCAGGGGACTCTAAATCCCACGGGCTGGGGTGATACCCATGAAGAGGAATTATCAGAAAATCTCTCTGGTTCACCTTTTGGACTGAGAAGGTTGGCAATTTATGGAGGTATGGCACTAACTTTGGAATGCAGGGAAAAAACATCTTGGGATTGCAGAATACTATTTATAGGATGTTTAGGGGAAGCACCAAAGATAGGAAAGGAAAAGAGAGGGATCAAGCTGGGAAGAATGGAGGTCCAGGAGCCAGGGTAGATCACATGTCAAAAGTTAGCTACTGGAGGGCTTTCATACTGATCAGCCAGAGAAAGTAATAGGATGAGGTGGCTGGCCTTGCTTGTGTTGTGCTGGTGCTGAGTATGCTTGTCTGTGGTGGCCTGTGCATATTTGGATTTGGTACTCCTAAAGTTCTTTTGCAACCTAAATTCCTAGGATTCCATGAGCATGTGTGTGCATATATGCATGTCTATTGCGAATACACATTCAGTCTTGCTACTTGCTGGGCCTGTGGAGATGGGGCTGTGGCAGCCTCACCTCCATTGGGCTCCTGGATTTGGCAATTCCTAACAAAGAAGGTTAAGTTTGAGGGAAAAAAAAAATTAAAATTTCTTTCTTCTTTAAATCCTTCCATAATTTGTGTTCTTAGTCTTCTGACTTTTGTACCAGCTATCTTCTTCAGCTAAATAATATCACCTGTACTTCTTTGCAGAAGTCCAGAAGGAATAGCCTTTAGCCTTATGCATATGGCATTCAAACCAAGTTCTAGGTTAATCAGGGTAAATGTTGTACTTGGTCTACTAAATAAGAATATGACCTTCATTTCACCTGCTCCAAATTTAATTTGGAATGAATGTTCCTCTTTGCAGTAACTCTGCCCTGAGCCCCAACCAGTTAACTTCAATTGATGCCTTTGAAAGAAAGGCTAAATCTAAAGTCTCAAAGAGCAACATAGACAATTTAGGTTTGTTGTCTATTTTTAATGTGCAGGAGTTACTCAAGAACCATTGACCTTCAATTACTATAGGAGTTAACCAGATCACTTGAATAAGGATTATCTAACTGTGCTTTATTCTTATCTAGAAGGCAAACCTGAATGAAATATAGACTTCTTAAAAAAGAAATATGAGGAGGGAACAGAGGCAGATGAGGGGCGGGGCAGTTTAGTTGTTTCCTATTAAATACTGTAAACAAAGACCAGAAAATATCCCTGTATTGTTTCCTCTGTTTCTGTTCTAAGACTAATCACAGAGGACACGTTCCCCTCCTCCTCATGTTACTTGAAATAAATGACAATAAATCAGACAAATGCAGGCTCTGTGGCTCAGCAGGTGATAATTGAACCCTTATAGATTAGAAGTGCTCTTGTGTCCATTTGCTCTAGTCACAACTCTGTTTCAGAATTCATCTTTTTTCCCAATTTAAAAATAAAAAAACAAACCTAACTTGCATTACAAGCTGGCCATGTAATGTGAAATTACATGTGATGGATTCTAAATGGAATCTGATTAAATGTGAAGAACATGAGTTCAGCTGAGTAGTAATAGTGAAGAGACCAAAGTTGAAGTGGAAACTTGGGAGGCATAAACTAAAAAACATAGTGTGTACCTGCAATCTGAACACCACAATGAGATGAAAATTGTCCAGTAAGTACTTTTAGACATGTGAGACAATTCTTTGACTATATCTGAGTAAAATAATAACAATGCGCATCCTTACCTAGAACTTCTCTTTTAATTTGCCCATTTCAGCATAGCTTGAATTTTATCTACCAATCTTGTCAGCCTCTCTCCTCCTTCATTACAATACTTTCATATTTCATCCTTTTCACTTTTCAAGTGTAAATGTGAACTATTATTTCTAATACTGTCTCTTTAATTCCTCTGAAAAAAAGGAAAATTAATATTTAAGAGTAGTTTCATTCTTATATACAGATATTGCTGATTCATGAAAAGGGTAAACAAATGCATCTCTATTTATTACTAGTTTGTGCAAAGGTTTCAGTCAAGTTTTTTTATTGCATTCAGAACATTTGGCACATAAACAGTTGTTTTTTTTTTTCTTATTAGAGATCAACCAGAAAAACAATCTATGGCAAAGCAGATTGATGTAGAACAGAGGAAATTATTACCAGGACTACAGAGTAAGTCACTTGCAGAGCTTTTTTGTCATCCTTATGGGTTGGATTTTTTTCTCCATCTTTCAGAGAGGCAAAGAAAGTAATGTAAATTCTTATTTTATGTGGCCTGCTGAGAAGATTTGAGCCAATAGCTTTATTTGCAGTTTTCCAGTAGAAAAACATCAACTTAATTTGTCAGATTTTTGATAGAATATCTGAGCATGTGATTATGTATACAATGCTCTGTACCTAATGAGGCTCATTCAGTGCTTTAGAGTGCAATTATTCACCCCTTGATTGGCACATAACTGTCTTGATTTGAAAATCTAAAGTATCATTAGATGATTTCCCCAAATTATGCACTTAAATTTATCTCTGATGTGCCTATTCCAAACAATGTAGACTTCCAAACATTTATCCAAACAATGTAGACTACCCCTAGATTCCTATGATTTGGGAAGTACCAGTTGATCTATTCCTTTGATACTTCTCCACCTTTTTTGTGCTTCTTCACATGGACTAGTTTTCACTGCAATAGATACAATCCCTTTTTCTTTTTCATTTTTTTAAATTTTTTTATTTTTCCTTTTCCTTTTTTATCTTTTTTCTTTTTTTTCAAGAGAGTCTGGGATACAGACTCTTTGCCTCCTCTACAAAATCAAATATTAGCCTCCGGGGAAAAACCTGTCAAGCCCACCCTGCTAGGCAGTGATGAGTGCCAGAGCACAGCTTCCTGTCTCACAAGTGGTGTGACATAGGCACAGCATTGGACAGATAGCTTCTGCGACCACTTTCATAATTTGAGAACTATTGACCACTTCTGATCGTAATTTGACACTGTACAGGTAGGTTGCATTTTTTTGCTTTAATTAATAAGGAAAATTTTATTTAATGATCAAGGTAGTTAGGAAAGCCAAGTAAAAGGTTTCATGTACATTGTTAAAAAACTCCTTTATCAATATCAAGGATGACTTTTACCTGAAAGTTTACACCATGAGTTTCTAAACTGGTAGTCCTCAAGCACACCACAGTGAGTCTGGTGAGACAAAAACAAGGCATCAGGCCAGTTGGAAAAGTGAGTGAACACATTGCTTTTGATCTACTGTAATGAATCCATCCAAAGACACTGTTCATCAGAATTGCACAGTTATGCTGCAGAAGGTATTGACACAAATAATATGAAAAAAACCCCACAAAAAATAGTATCGTTCTTACTCATCCTGTGTTGATCAGAAATTCTTTCCAGAAGGATCTGGGCTCTGTTATTTATTTCCGTGGCTGTCAATAGCTAGAGAAAGAACTTATGTTTTTCCAGAGGCAATTCTCTTGGGAAAGAAAGATAAATTCTACTGGACAATCCCTATAAAGTTTAGCCATGCCATGAAAAGATGCTGTGGTCCTAATTTAAAGGAAGAGAATGGTGTGGTTAAATAAACATTAACATCCTGGGGAAATCTGACAGTGGCTGAAGTGGGTTTTATGTTGCTCTTAACCTATGCAAGACTAAAACACACTGATTTTACCAGTGACTGTGCAGCCTAAATTCCTGAAGGTTTTGTTGCCTAGTGATCTGTATCTTGCCATATTTTAACATCTTCTCTAGGGATTTGAAAAACTCCATTTAGATTATTGCAATCCTTCCCATCTCCTTTCTCCTGATATCATGCTCAGCATTACTACCCTTAAATCATTTCACTGGAGAATAGAGCATCTGTCTTGACATGAAGGACATCCCATACATATTGTGGACTTCCCTTAAAAATAATTTTCAGTCCCAGATTCGTATCAAATATCCTTGCTGCTGGAAGATAAATCACACTTTTGTTCTTTGGATCAGTATAATGACCACCTCGATGTCATCTCTCGATAAAATGAATTTGCTTTTTTTGTTGCTAAGGTTATTTTCCCTGCAAGCTCTTACTCTTTCTCACTGTAGACACTTCCATCATTCATTTTGTTTGTAACCATCTCTAATTTCCAATTACAGATCAGATGGTCTGATCTCACCATGTCCTTTTTTTTCTTTTCTTGGGGTTCTAAGGGTACCATCAGTCCTCAACAGTATTGACCAGTCTCCCTGGGGGCACTCACTTCCCATGGCCCCATACCCCACTTCAGCCTAGCCTGGGGCCATCAGTTCCTGTCCCAGAGAGCCTGTAGAAGTGCTGGTCTCTGTCCCTGTTTTTGTCTGCTGCTTGAACAGGCCTTTGCTTTACACTGTGGGTAGCCTGTGTCCTGGATGGCCACTTTCAATGTATGTTCCAGCTTGTCTTCAGCACTGCCTTTTCCCCTGTTACTGTGTTGTTCCTGACTTGGCTCCCTGGGCAGATTCTGACCCAATGTGGCAAATACAAATGAAAGTGGTCACCAAAACCAAAGGAAAATAAAGTAGTTTGTTTTCATCAAGAGCTATGGGGATGCCATTTTCACTACTTTTTATAAGAACATTTATGCTTTCATGAGGATATTTTGTTTCCTTTTTTTTTTAGATATTAGGTTTTTTGAACCACTAGTTTTATACCTTAAAGAGTGACAAAGCTTCCTATCTCAGAGAGGTGATAATGCCAGTAAGCAATTTTGCATGACCACAGTGTGCGCTTGCAGAATCACAGAATAGCCTATATTTGTTTGTCTATCTGCTAATAGGGGCCAGCAAAAGTCACTGGGCTTGAATGCCCATTCACCTGAGATATCTATGGCTTTGTTATCATATCCCTGCCATTTAGATTTCATTAACTTAGGCAAATGAATTCATCATCTCCTTGGACAAGACAGACTAAAGCTTAAGCTTTCCTTTAGATGTTAAATCCTTTTTATTTTACCCTTGCTGTGACTTGTCAACTAGTTAGTTGTAATTAAGTTCTTTGTTGTTTACAGGTTGTTGTTTATAGCCTTGTTTACATACATTTTCTTAGCCATTTATTTTCTCCCCAAAGAATTATAAAATGGTTTCTGTTGTTTTAAACAAAATTCATTTTGTTGTCCATATTTTCATGAAGTTATGTTTAGAGTTTGTTACCAAAGTTTAGAATGAATGTTGAGCCTAGGGGCAAACAGATACAAGTTAATAAAGTTCCAATTACACATATGATTAAAAGAGGTTTTTCACTGTGTAGTATATATTTGTATAACAAAAGGGAAAAGAATAAACCTACCAAAACTGCAATTAAAAGAAAGGAAAAAATACCATAGAAGAGGGCTAAAGAAGTAACTGAATTAATTACCGCATGAAGAAACCTTTTGAAAGGAAAGCTGAAATGAGAAGCAAGTAACCTCTTACAGTTTTAGACTACATAAACTTGGAGTGGTATAGTAATACAAGTGAGAAAGGATTAAAAGAAAGGACAGTTACCTTTGTATGGTGAGACTAGGGAACAAATTAAATATTTAAGAAATAAAATTAGGCCCTTTTGCCTTGAAACTAAATAATGTTAGTAATTCAGCAAGGAAAAGGCATTTGGTGCTATCACACCAAGACAGAAACAAAACTCTGTTGTATCCTGCTTGGACACAGAAGTGAGCTGATGCTCTGGAACTATAAAAGACTCATGCACAATACTGAAGATAAATAAGAGCAGTTATAAGTCAAACTGAGAGCTAAGTAAGTACAGTGAAGTTGTGAAATAAAATTTCAGATATGCCAGTTTACCTGGTGATTTTGCAGAGCTTTAAATATTTTTTGAAAGAATTGTTACTATGAACATTAACAGAAGATCAGAGACATTTGAGCTGTGATTTACCAAACTTCAAATTAATCTCTTATATTTTATATGAATTTTTAATTTTAAAAAGTATCATTTATAAAGATGATAAAGGAGATTTAATAGCTGTAAGACACACTAGTACAGTGATTCATGCACTGATTCTTGTGAAATTACTCCTAAAGTAGTAAAGATCATCCTTAGTACCAGTGAAAAGTAGTTGGAGTAAGTATCTAGCAAGCTCTAGATAAACCATCCAGAAGCTACATTTTTCATGAAGATGCCACACCTCATCTAAGCTGCTTTTCCTCTGGTTCATTAGCTCTGACATAGTACCATGGTTGCATGGTTCATGAAACAGAGATGCTTCATTCTGAACTGCTAAAGAACTCTTGGAGCATCACATTGATCAGTCATTCAAGTATCTCTACTTTTCTGTAATCAGAGTGAAAAGAAAAATAGCACTATTTTTATTCCTTATATTTCAAAGCAATTAGTACTATGACATAAGGTTCTTTAAAGTCATAAAACTCAGAGATGATGATATTAAGCTACCTTAATTTTGAAGTGAAGTTGATTTAACCAGTCTGAGCTTCAGATTTAGATCTCTGTTCCTGATTGCATTGGTGTAAATAAAAAGCAAAGTGGATACAGAGTGGTCATAAAATGTTCCATCAGAATGGAATCAATTTTATTCTATGTTGCATTTCCATTAAAATAAACACAAAGACACTATTCAAAGCCAAGGCATTATCATGGACAAGAGAAGAGAGAATTAAGTCTGTTAACTTTTCATTATTTTCCAGTGGATCACACTTCAGAGGTAGTTTGCTTTTAGAAAAAATACAGAAAATACTATCAAAAGAAAGACTTCCTTTAGGAGCAGACATACCACATTACAGTTGATTTGGGAAGCCACCAAAACTACCAAATTCAGGTGAAAACAAGCATTTAAATACTGTTTCTCAGTATAATTTTATTCTGTCATTTCTGCTTTTACTTTTTCTCTGAGGAAAGGTCTGCAGGGAGACCTAGGTGTTCAGAAGATCACTGTATATGGCAAAGAGTTTGAGAACATAGGTTTAAGAACTGGTTTTTTTGTTGTTGTTTTTTGGTCTTTTTGTGCTACTTACATATTTCAAAGTTTCAGATTGTTTCTGTGTTTGTTTCTAGGGAATGTAATGGAAGAAGTCCTATATTTCTTTTAAATTACATGAAAACAGAAAAGTTTACATTTCTTTCTTATCTGACACCTTGGACATTTCAGGACCATTGATAAACTGTCATAAACTAGAATGACTGCATTGTGGTGTCCTAAAATGATCATCTTAATAAACTAGACTTTAACCAAGGTAGTAATATTTCAACTCCAATAATATACTGAAAGTATTTATAATATTAGGCACAATATACCCAGTTAGGGTATTTTACACCACCAAAGAGATGGGATTCACTGGTCTGACATGACCAGATAATTTCCTGGGTTTTGAAACCTGAGGTTGTTGTCTAGATCATCTTCTTTATTAGTCTGAGATCTGGAAGTTCATTGGCCTAACTCTGTTTCTGTTAGCTAAGTAAACCCTAATAAGAATCAGTCCATATGATGTTGCATTTCAATTTAAGGACATAGAAAAATGACTAAACATATAGCATTTTTCTGAAACAACAGGAAAAATAATATGAAAGACAATGAATAGTGATTTTCTAGGGTAAATAGCACCTTTTATCTATCTTCTGTCCCCCCCTGAAGGGTAAATTACTGAATGTAGAAACTGTGCCTTTCTCTTTGATGCAGTCTGCATAAGAGTAAATGTACTGGTGGAACCTTTTCTCACAACATAGGATTTTACCTACAATAGCTAAGGAGTCAGTAATTCAAAGTTCTTGGTGGACTCATACTGGGACATGGGTGTCAATTTGGTTGTGGCTTTCTGTCAGAAATTAAACAGCAATCACATGTTTTCACCACAAAGTTCAAAGAAACCTTTGTGTTTATAGGAAAATTCAAATATATGAATGTTTTACAGACACATAAAAAGATCACAATTTCTTCATAAGTTGTTGTTGTATATTGCAAGGAATAAAGTTCTGCTTAGTGTGAGTGTATCATCTAACTCAATTAAGAATATTTCCTCAGCCTAGAGTCAGCCATTCACTAGTTTTAAAATCTCTTTACCCTCATAACATTTTTAGTCTTATTCTTGTCATCACATTGATTTGAAGGATTTTATTTTGAAAGTTTTATAAGTGGAGCCTAAAGGAAGAAGGGATGGAGAGGTTGATGGTAGTTTTTGTACCCCTGCTTTCCACCAGATGGTGTCTAATAGGTGTTGCAAATGATTTACAAATGCCAGAAAAAAAGTAGAGGTTTGCAAGCATCAATTTCAATCTTGATGTGGTTCAGTGGAAGCTGTTTTACTTTGAAAGTCCCATTTCCTGTACCATAATAAAATATACTATTCCTGATGTCTGCAACATTTCCTTGGTGCACACCACGAGTAGGTGGTCCTTCACTGAGAGTGGCTTTGTGAAACAGTTTTCTGTTCATAGCTCTACTGACTCATAGTATCCTCTTCTTCCAGAATTCGCGTCTGGTGCTGCAATATTTTTTTCCTTTTAGCTTTAAAATATTTCCTAGCTGTTTTATTCAGGTGGTAGTGAAGCTAGCACTTTCAGGGGCTTTGTTTGTTTGTTTCTTTTTCGTGTCCCCCACTTAACTCCTTTTTTCACCTGCTTTTATCTAACAGAAAACCTAACACTGCATCAGACTGTCTCCATTCGGTAAGAGCAATGAGCAGTTACATGAAATAGTCATAGACACTGAAAAAGACACCAGAGAAGTATAAAGCATCTGCTGTAACTTTACTTCAGTTGTGCTGTGTTTATATATGAGAATAGCAACCAGGGCATTTTTCACTGTAAAAGTTTACATGATGAAAAAGCAACAATTTGATTTTAAAGGTTGTAACTTGAAAATATACAGCATACCCAGTGCTAGTACTGTTACAGCATTAAAGAAATAAAATTCATGATAGTTACATTAGTATTAATTAATCAGGTTATATTAATCATAATATTTTGATACTTCGATTAATTTGTTCTTACACATTTTTCTGTAGTTATTTGATTGCATTTGCAATATTAGTACTTTGGTAAGCATAAGGAATAGTTCCACAAAAACAGCAACAAAACTTTTTGGAAAAAAAAAGGAACATTTCATCTTACGTCATGACATATCTCTCTATTCTATAGTCTAGATAGACTACATATTCTAGCTTAGTCACTCCAGACTTGACCCTCTCTGTGTCCAAGATCAGACTTAGAGCTCATGACAGCATTTTCTAACTTCTGTTCCTTGTTTTTATGGATTTCCGTAGACAAGATAGGAAATATTATATGAGATGAACTCTGGCGATTCATGACATCAGCATCTGAGTACAGATGAGAGTTGTATATTACAGGAGTTACTTTGGCAGGAACCACCCAAACCAATGGAAGAAAAGCCAGAACTGCAGGAAGCAATGGAAGTGCAGCAGAGATCTGACCTGAGCTGTTTTTTGTGTCCTGGAATGGCCCGCAGCACATCACCTTTCCTGTACTGGGTGACCAACAGAGCAGATGGAGCCCCAAATCATGGACTAAATTAACTCCGTGGATGTTTTGTGGACATTTTACAGACATTTCACAAGGGTGGTCCATAGACAAGGGGAATGATATCTGTGCATTCTATCAAAGGATGGGAAGGAGGGGGGTGCTTAATGAGGATGTGTTAGATAGTGTTGGACCTGAGCATGACATAAATGGTATGGAATAAGCAGTGGAGAACATGATTATTTTGGCTGGGGTATAGTAAATTTTCTTCAGAATAGCTGTGGGGGGTGATGTTTTGGATTTGTGCTGAAATGTGCATATGCGTTGCGCAGGTATTTGAAGTAAAATACACATATCCTTTTTACTTTTCTGCAGGCTAAAGGCAACGAATTATTGAAAGTGAGAATGCAAAGAAAATTAGTTCTCACAAAACTATAACAATTACCTTAGGTTGTGCTTGAGAAAGGGCTGCAGTTGTCCCTTGGCTGGCTTTAAACTGTCCCCTGTACAGGCTAATTCACACTGAATAAGGGAAAATTTCTGGGCTGATATTATTAGAAACTTAATTTTCAGTCTTGAAGGGTATCAGGGACTGTATAGTCTGTTCATGAAATTGAACTATTCAGTTTTATTAGAAATATGCCATTTATTTCAGATTAACTGGAATTTTCTGTGCACCCTGAACTTGAATATATTTATGTATGCATAATTGTACTTTGTGGCACTGTAGTGGAAGTAATCTAGTTACATTAGTATTGCAATAGCACAGTTATACTACTTTTGGCATCTATGCTTGCCTAGATATCTCTGCAAAACATTGTATTGGATATTATGGCAGTGTACTGCAAAAGAGATGTGACAGCTGCATGAAGAATGCTTGCGCTCATTCTAATCCTGAATTTTTGAAATTACAGTAGGGTGAACTGGGAGAGAAAGGAGAAAGCATATAGAATAAAATAATTTAGTACTTTCATTTGTATCACAGTTTGGAGTGCCCCAATGAAACTGAACTATGGATTTAAAAACAAGACACTGAAAATATCACAGATTTCCTTGAACTAAATTTTGAAAAGCAGCTATATGTGAGTACTTGGGACCTCTATAATGCCCTTGTATGACTAAGTTACTTCAGTCAAGTGTAAAACAATGTTTAAATCCACTGCAATGATATGGTCAAGTGAATGACCTCTCATTCATTTAACAAGATGTTAAAAAATTTAAAGTAAAATGGATGTTTCAAGAAGCTCAAAGTGTAACAGTAGTGAAAATGTGTGGAAAAAGCATGAAAATCTGGTGATATAATACTTGAATTTCAGTTTTCCACACAGAAAATTCTCTGGATATGACAACTTTCCAGGGAACCTCATTACTATAGTCTGGCTGGGGAAGTCTGGGGGTTTTTTTGTGTGCTAACATGCATGACATATTAACAACTAATACCATAATTGCCCGGAGATTACCTTATGAACCTGTAGCTCATCAGTGTGAAAGACTGGGCATCACCAAACTCATTATTTCAGTCCACACTTACCATGAAGTGGGAAGATCTAAATTTTACTTATGCACTTACTATGATTAGACTTCATTGCCAAGCGGATTCATGTGATGGTCTTTTTTAACTACTTAATTATTGATCTCATTGTTGTTTGCCAAATATATGGCTCATAAATTGTAGATAATTAGCTGCAAAATTCCAAGAATACAAGAAAAACTCATTATTCAATATTTTACATGCCATCAAGCAAAGATATCACTTCAGTGCTATACACCAATATTATTTTACTGCAGGTTTGTTTTGTTGTTGGTTTTTTTTTTTTTGAGTACCAGTGCCAATGTTTATAAGCACATGTTTATTACACTATTAAGATCAAAGTTTGAGCTTCCCCCAATTTAACAGTTTTAATTAATCCTGAAAGTACATTATGGCTGAAGATGGCAGTTCAGTATGAGTCTAGTCTGTTGTATACAAGCATCCAAACTATCTATTAGGTAGATAATAGCTTCTATACTTTCTACCAAAATGATAATGTGGAATACAGTTGATTATTTCAATAGGGGCAGGCTTCTATTTGTGTGCTGGAATTCCTAGCATTATCAAGAAATAGCATAATACTTTATCCTCTTCAGTACTGACTGTGGCTTTGTTGCAAACAGGCTCCTATTAGTGAAGGAACAGAGGGGCTGTCAAATTCCACAGTAAACCAGATTTTCTGAGTCAGGAATGAAATACTGCTGAAGCAAACTTCAGAGCAAATTGTCACTGTCTTATTGCATTTAACCATACCTGAAATATATCTTGGAAAGTCTTACACAGCATGATTGCAAAGAATGCTGTCCTTAAGAATGGTCAATAGTGCCAAAGGAAAGGAGGTGGCTCAAATGCACTGCACTCATATTCTTGACTTCAAGAATATTTATAAATTGGTGACTGTTCAAGATGTAATATGAAATCTAGATAATAAGAATTCTTAAACTGCATAAAATGAAAGTTTGAAACAACATACAAAAATGCATAGTGTATTTTCTTGGATAAACAGTGTTATTAAAAACACATAGAATGTGCAAACGTTAATATATAAGTTTTTAATACTTTTTTATTAAGGGAACGTGAAACTGTGAATGTAAATGCATGATTTGGATTTTTTTTTATGTTAGATGTCTGTATTATTTTGCTGTAATAAATAAAGCTTTTGAATTCACTTGTTGCAAACTTAACACATAAATAAAAAAAGGATGTCTTATAAGTAAGCTGTATACAATAGCAGTCTAGTTCTGCAGCCATTGGCCCTGCAAATACAGAGAGACTGACAGATAACTTCCACATGAGAAGATACATTAACAACGTTTGTCTACCAGCCAAAAGTTACTACATTGTATATGATTCGAATGATTCTAATGATGCTTGAGTTTTGTTAGTGAAACACCCAACTTTACTGTGAAAGAGCTTAGAGCCAAAACCAGGAAAAACAAAGAACATTATTATTTAATCTGCATATTTACCCGAAGAATCAGCTGCTAAATCTTGCAATTGCTTCTATATATGCAATAATAAATTATAAGATTGCCTTGAGCAGCAATTCAACTGTGACTTTAGAATGTTATTAATCTTGGTCCAATTTATTGTTGAAAATAGCGTTTCTACCCCTGTTTCTTTGGCATTGAGCCTTTGTGGCAAACACCACCAAACTTTCCTTTATGAAGGATAGCCTTTCATTAGTCAATACACATAGTCTGGCTTCTCTAGGTTTTGGTGAAGCATAGGTAGATAAGTTTAGGGCCTCTATATCACTCATTGGAGGTATCCCTTGTCCATTGAGTAGGATAAATAGAGCTTGACGTCTAATAACAGGGATGTATCAAGAAGCAGCCAGACCAAATCATGTCTAAAATAAGAAAACACAGGGAATAAGGGAAGACCATATTTTTATTAG
>VWZD01012306.1:0-12731 GCA_013396695.1 Sakesphorus luctuosus
GTTTGTTTGGTTTGTTTTTTTTAGAAATAAGATGTTGAAACTGGTTTATAGCGTAATCATACAATAATTTTACCTGCGTATTGGTCCATTAATCATACCAGGAAGATGTTGGAATTTAGAAAAACTTTGAAGAGATAACCCTTGATTGTATGAAATTTAATGTATAATATTTAAAAAAAATCCAGTGATACAAGAACTTATTAGAGATCTTGAAAGGATTTTTCTGCATATGAAGATACTTTGTTGTATCAATCTCCTAAAATACATTGTTGTATAAATACCCTAAACCCTATTATAATTGGAAGGATTACTTCTAAACTACATTTGGGAATAATATCTGTCAGGAACTCTATAATTAGTCCAAATATACAGCCATGAGCTCTCAAAATACCAAAGATACAGAAGAAAAAAATCACCCAAAATTATCTAGCTCCTCATTGTCTCCATCACTATTTTTGAAGGTAGTGCTTCATATTTTCATTCACCATTGGAAAACCTGTATTTGTGGACGTCAAATAATGTTTCACATTTAAGAAATTATTTCTCTAGGATGGGATTCACCTCAGAACATGTCCTAGTGAGTCTAAGACAAAGGTCCCTCTGTACTTAAAACACACAGTCAGACAACAGTCAAGAAAAGATTCTTCAGTTCTGCCTTCTTTATTATTGAAGCAAGATGGTTATTTTGCACAGTTTGCATAGCTAAGACTTTTCCCATCAAGGCTGTATTTAGAGCCAAGTTGTGTTTAGTATGAGGCATGGGTTTTTTTATTCCCTCATTCCATCACCTTCTTTGGATAGAGATAGCTAAATTTGATTTTTCTGTCACTGTGAGCCAAGAATAACAACGATGAACTTGGCACTAAGGAGCTGCAAAAATTCAGCAATACCATACATGTAAACAGTGAACATGAATCTGGTCACTTAAATGCAGAAATACGAGTTGTCATGCTGAATTACTACAAATAAGGCATGATTGATTGATTATACCCTGTCATAAGAGGTTCCTTCAGAGTAAAACAATTAATTTAGATAAATATAAAGTAGTAATACACTTAGGGAAATGTCATATCAATGGGATGCACAAAACTGGTAAGATCTGGATGGAAAACTGATAGCACTTAGACCTCAGAGCTGCATGATTTTGCACAAAATGTTTATATAAATAGATGGTTCATGAAGCAGAGAAAGTAATTCAGTTTTAGTAACATCTAACCCTGAAATAAATTTTGTACTTACATATTGAAATTAAGTAAGAAGACAAAACAAAACAAAACACTAAAACTTATAATCTGGGATACATTAATGCCCTTGAACTTATACTGGAAAAAGGGAAAAACCTCAAAGTTTATTGTGTATCAACTGAGGTAAAAGAGATGCCCATGAACCAGTGTAGCAATAATTTAAGCTTTAAAACTCCAACTGATTCTCTGAATGATTCACAGTTAGAGTGGGCAAAATTTGCCAGAGCAGACAGAACACCAGAAGCCAAACAACAGAGAATCTGACTGCAGACATAAGAAAAATCTTCAATATTTTTCCTGTTGTTCCTGTTCCTTTACAGATTGCCATTGCTATTTGGGCAAAGTGATAGTTGTTCAAAATATGAATAATTTCACCTCTCTGAGACATCTAACTTACACTTAATTTTTTTAATCTATTAATGTATAAAAATTATTAAGACACTAAAAGAGGACTTTAGGTGGTACTACCTCAGCCGCTTCTGCAGGTTCAATTTCTGCGTATGCTAATTATGCAGATTTAGATGCATAAAGATCCTTCTTGTCGTTTTATGTATCCATCTCACACATTGGTAAAATTCACCTCCTTGACAAAGTGTGTCTAACATCCTTTCAGGTGTAATATAACTCACGCATTTATTTTTTTTTTATGGCGGCTTCCTGTACTTTCTGTGATTGATTCCATATAGCAACTGCCTTTCTCAAGTAGTTGAGGTCTGAAAGGTGGTGAATAAGCATTGAGAGTCATGAGGGGCTGTTGTTTCCATTCCATGTCAAAGAACCTGTTTCCACCTTAAGAGTGCCTGTATTAGGACCAATACGGAAATGTGGTGCTCAATGTTCTGCTTTCATAACCCTCACACTAGCCCACATGTTATTGTGTCAAATAAGGAGCGATGTTTAACCTTCAGAAGAGGACATGGACTACTAGTAGTGGTTGTAGACTTACTGGCTACCATGGGTTTGTTCTGGAAAATAAAAGGCTTTAATTTTCAACAAAGCCTTTATGAAGGTATTCTTCTTTATGGGCTACGATATGTTCTGGGGGATTTATAATTCACATCTATGTACTGCACGTATGTTTCATAAGAAGTTCATCTCTGTGTATATGTAGAGAAAGAAGATGTAGCAGGCAAGATAAAAGACTAATATTTAGGCTGGAGTCTGTCCAGCCTTTCAGTTTTGAGTTAGCAGTCTAAAATGTTTTTGCTGGGAATTAAAAAGGTTTTGAATAAAAGTTGTATCACAAACAGAAGACTGCTATATATTTTGGAATAATTATAATTTATCCAATTACTTTAGAGAGCCTAAGTGAATCAGTCCTAATTAATGTTGTGGCAACTCTGAAATTAAGATTGGAGTCAAAACTAACCACCTCAGATACTTGATGGAAGGAGATAGACACTTTAAGGAGGTCTCAAGTGAAAAGTCTAAATATGGACAGATGCTAACACCTTCTACTTCCACTCAAGAGCTCACTAGCTGGTAAAACTGTTTTGTTAATTTAGCAGTAGTGGAGCTGCCAGCAGAAAACGTGCACCTTCCTCTCCCCTGTAGATATATAGGGGGAGGAGTCACTTAAGAATTACTGATTTACTAGGCTTCAGTGTAAGAACAATTCCATCAGATCTACAGCATAACTAAATCCCAGTGGCTAAAGTTAGTACCGGGAATTGTGAGAACTGAAACCTGATTTTCAGCGTGTTCCATATGTTATGTCTTTGATCCGGAACAAATGATTTAGGGCTGTCTTTCTAATGTTTGACACCCTATTAATGAAATCTCTTGTACGTTTACTGGTCGCCATTATTTTAAGGACAGTTTTGAAATCCACAAATTTTTTCTGCACTTTTGTTGTATTAATTTACTTGCAATTTTCTACATTGCAGCCTATTATCCTATTAATTTTTTCAATGATAATTTTCTGAGGGAAGCAGCCAATAACTAGTGAAAAAGCAAAGGACTTGAAACAGATACATTAAATATAAGGAGGATGAGGCCATTATATCATATTAAAGACTATCACCCAATTAATAATTTGTCTTGGGTTGAGCTGGCAAAATGCCAACTGCCCAATACAGAAAGTTTCCCTCCCCCCACCAAGAAATGGGAGGAAAGGAAACAAAAAACTTCAAACTATGTTTATGCTTAAACACACTATATATATTTATACAGAAAAGAGAAAATTAAGAGTAAACTACAGTATAACACACACACAAGTTAGAAATAACAAGAAATAACTCCCCACTCCTCAGTGAACACAGATCCCACCATTCTAACTACAAATCACTCTAGAGAAGTCAATTCCCCAGAGACAGACTTAAGCAGAGAGAAAAACTAAGAACAAACATTTTACTTCCCTAAGATAATATGGTGGTGAGCTGGTGCTGGACCTGGGCCTCCCGTCACTCCTGAGACAGCACAGTGTGTCTTCCTGGGACCACAGCTGTGAAGCAACTGATCAAGCCACTCTTACACTGGCTCTTACCCCTTTGAGATGACATCGGAATAAAGTATGGAATACTATTGGCTAGAAGAAGTCAGCTGTCAGCTGGCTCAGCCCAGCTCAAGTCAGCCGACAGTCCCAGGCCTAAACTCTAAAGCCTAAATTTAGGCCTACCTGGCTAAACCCATAACACTCCACCCCTTATTCCATACTATATTACGTCACTTATATCTTAAATCTATCTATTCCTGCTCTTAAACAGTCTATTTTTTCCAGGGCCGTTTTCCACCCCTCCACATTATAGGCAATAGTGGATTAGGATGGGGTAGATACTTTAGACAGGAAAAAGCAGTTCATCATTGGACACCAACACCAGTTCAGCTCAGGTCCAATACAGAGTCAGAGCTTTTCTCCCTCCCCGCCGAGCAAAGGGAAGAAAGGAAAAAACCTTCAGACACGTTTATGCTTAAACTAACTATATATATTTATACAGAAAAAAGTAAAACCACAATATAACACATACTTACACAAGTTAGAAATAACAAGAAATAACTTCCTACTCCCTAGTGAACACAAATCCCATCATTCTAACTACAAATCACTCTAGAAAAGTTAATTCCTCACACTCAGACTTAAGCAGAGAGAAAAACTAAGAACAAACATTTTACTTCCCTAAGATAACATGGTAGTAAGCCGGTGCTGGGCCTGGGCCTCCTGTCTCTCCTGGGATGGCACGGTGCACCTTTCTGAGACAATAGCTATGAAGGAACTGACCAAGCCACTCCTACACTGGCTCTTACCCCTTTGAGATGATGTCAAAATATAGTATGGAATACTATTGACTAGAAGAAGTCAGCTGTCGGCTAGCTCAGCCTAGTTCAAGTCAACTGACAGTCCCAGGTCTAGTCTAAACTCTAAAGCCTAAATTTAGGCCTACCTAGCTAAATCCATAACATAATTTTACCTGGTTATTCCTATGTTGAAGGCAATAACCTTTGTTTTACTGTAGTCTGTGTTCAGTAAGAACATCATAGTAGTGTAACCTGATGCCTAAATTCCTGTGGAAATAGACACTCAGAAACAATATTAATGGAGAAAGATAGATGGTATATCTTTATTGAAAGCTTTCAAGGTACACACCTGAGGTCTGTGCACACACATGAACAGGCCCACACATGCACACAGACATGCACTCCTGTGACCGGGGATGTCATGGCTTTTATGACTTCTCCAGCAATTAACATATGAGATAACTAAAACCAACTCTCATTTCCCTCTGTGTCCCACTGTCTTGGGTTGAGCTGGCAAAATGCCAACTGCCCAACACAGTGTCAGATCTTACCTCCCCCTGCCAAGAAAAGGCAGGAAAGGGAAAAAAGCCCCTTCAAACTAGGTTTATGCTTAAACTAACTATATATATTTATACAAAAAAGAGAAAATTAAGAGTAAACTACAATATAACACACACTTTCACAAGTTAGAAATAACAACAAATAACTCCCCACTCCCTAGTGAAAACATTCTATCACTCTAGATCCATAAGCACCCTAAAAGACACTTAGCAAGAAAGAGAAAGTAGAACAACAAAATGTTTCTACTTCCATGAATTCAAACAAAATGCAAGTAGTGGCAGCAGCAGCAGGGCCCAGACAGCAGGGCAACAGCTGCCTGTCTTGCCTCTACTTAGGCCATGATGGAACTGAGTGAACACCTCCTACTCCTGTATTTGTATCTCAGGTTTGTGTCATCTGGTATGAAATATTTCTTTGGTTACTTAGTCAGGTGATACCTGTCTGTCTTAATTTACGTAGATTCTCTAAGCCTGCTAATTTGGGGCCTAGCTAAAACGACTACACCCACCCTTAGGGGTCTTCAGAGCTGCCCTTTGGAGAAGTTCCAGAATCTCCAGGCCTTCTTGTGATTTGTCTTCACGCTATCTACAGGTGGTTTCTCACAAACACCATGGCCTTGGCAGGGCATGAGAAAGCTCACGAATCTGTGAGAAAGAGCTTTAATAGCTCACCTAAGATGTGAGCAACCTAAGAGAGTCCATGTAACCTACATAATCCAAAAAATCTAAAAAATATACACTAAAATCCTTAGGCATCAGTAGAATGACAACACTTCCATTGTGAGGATGTCACACAGTCTGGAGTCTGGAAGCTGGGGGACTCCCTAGGGTCTGGCAGCCATGGTCTGTGCCACCCCCCAGCCAGGAGCAGAGCAACTGGTATGCACTGGGAAGCCCCAGCCTCAGACACCCAAAACCTTGCTGGAGACAGGCTAAGACAAAGTCAGGACATAAACCCAGAGGTGATAGCAGCTTGGTGGGGCCCATGGATGGCCAGGGCAGGATTTGGATGAGCTGGAGGCTGACCCTACTGTGGCATCACTGCGGCAGGGGCTGACATATCTCAGAGGACTGAGATAGGCCATGGGCAAGGTGGGAGGAGTCCCAGGGAGGCCAGTCAGGAGCAGTAAAGCCTATTAGTACCCCCAGGGCCCTGGAAGTGATATTCAGTCTGTAGACACTTAACTTATTGTCTTCACATAGGGATCTACACACCTGACATGGATCTGACAACTTCCTATATAGTAATTGACTAGAGAAACAACACCAGTGTTTTAGTTTGCTCTAAAGCAAAACAATAGAGTAAAAGTTTAAGCTAAAGAATCGCACAGATGTTACTTCATTTTAAGGGCTCTGGAACACTATTTCTGGTCCAGTACCATGGTTTCAGGATGGCAAAGTTCTCCTCTTAAGTCTTTATATCAAATCTGCCTTACTCATCTAGATTTCTCAAACCTCAGGGTTTGTGGTAACTCAAGTCTATCCTTACATGAAAGAACCAAATTGCTACAGACTTCCTGTCACTATTGTCTGCATCTCCCTTGACTGCATGTAAACATGCAGCTTACATGTCAATGCCTGGGCATTGATTCAGTTGCCTAAATATAGGAGTTTAGTGCCTTTGAAATGATCTGTGTTCTTTGAGACTACCCTATGGGTTTAGTAACTGTAAGACAGAGAGACCATTTGCTGTAATTGCCATACAATCTATTGCTTCCTAGCCTGTAGATGTGGAGATGATTATTACCACTTAATTTTAGGACTTCGGACACAGTATTAAAAGATGTCATGTTATTTTATCATGCTATTTTTCCAGTTGGATAGGATAATTTTCACATCTAATCCTGTCTTCCTATTGCATTGTCCAAGCCATTATTAATTAGTACCATTGACTGCTTAGTAGTCTCCTGCAAAACCTGATGCAATACATCCTAGCTGTTTAGCAAGGCTTTAGTAATAGCAATACATAAAAAGCCTTCGTAAAACCAAGATAGGGAAAATCTACAGATTCTTCTCTATCTACAAGGTTTGCTATCTTGCCAGTCTTTGAATAAAAAAAAATATAAAAGAGAATTGTTCAACAGGAGTCAGTCTTAACATGTTGTTGTTATTTACCTCCTTGTTTGTCTTATTTATTTTTTTTGTGTGTAGTTGCAAACATTTTATTTATTATTGTTTCTGGTACTTTTCTACAAAACAAAGTTGACTAGTTGGTCAGCATCTTTTCCCTTCTCATTTATTTCCTCCTTTTCCATTTCAAGACAGGTATCTTGTATTTTTGTTTTGTTTAGTATTCTTAGTCTTTAGGACGTCATCCATCTTTCATCAGTACTCAAAGATAAATGCTAACAAGTGTATCTCTAACAAAAACATTCAGCAAGTGCCTTTTAGTGTTATGATTCAAAGTGTTGCAGTGCCTAATTTTTAGAAATCTTCTTCCAAGAATGAAATTCAAACCAATGAGATAATCATCTAAAGGGTGATATTTGTGGAAGAGAAGAAATGGAATTCACAGCAGTTTACATCCTCAGTGCTGGGTGTATATACTATACAAAGACACGAGTTGATCTGTATTATTGCAAGATTCCCAAATTTGCTACTTAGGAACACAGGTTAATCTGAATTGAAGAGCTGAAATACTCTCTAAAGGTATAAACATAAATAATAAGAATAAAGACTCTTTCCCAAGAAAGTGAGCTAATGCCTAAATTACCTGCAGCTTTAGACAACAGAATAAACATAGTCTAAACATGACTGGAAACCTGCACATTTCTGAGAATGTAAAAAAAGGGATACTTTCTTCATGGATGTTTTTCCTAAATAGTACTTCTTAATTATTTTCTTGTTATTACCTGACTCCTTACCTGTTTAGAGCTAGTATGAGTTGTGTTGGTTATCCATCAATCACTAGCAATTTTAATGAAAAAGTTCGCCTTGGTATTTTGCTAAGAAACTCCTCTGCAGAATGATGCACCAATTATTTTCACCTTTCTTATTGTATGATTTGACAGCCATTGACCGATGAAAATAAAATGCTCCACTCCGCACTTGGTGCAATGAAGGCACAAAAGTGAATATTTATTGATGAATTAGACCTATACTTACAGAATTCTGAGGGGAAGGCTCTGGAACCTGCAAAAAATTGGATAACAATAGGGCCAGAGTGGGTACTTGGCAACCGAATAGCCAATGGCAAACGACTAATCAAATGACAGGAGAACTAACCAATAGGAACTCGGGGATTGGGGCAGAGGTGGAAACAGATAGGAGGGGCAGGTGCAGCACCAGTGGCTGCATCGGCAATTCGAGGCAGAGTGGTCTCCAGACGGAGGCAACCTGACCTAGATGCTGCCATGCAGCAGTGGCTGCCACAGTGGTGGCTGTGGGGGCAGTGTGAAGCAGGGACAATCCTCTGGGTGGCACAGCCCCGGCCCAGAAGGCAGCCTCCACCCCTCAGTGGTACGGTGACTCATCAAGGACAAAGCCACAAGGCAAATAATCCTGAGGGGATAACAACTGTGCAGAGGAATACAGAAAACTTTCCAACCCCAAAACCATACAGTAGAACGCATAACTTTTAAACTGCAACAACAAAAGCCTCTCATATATGCAGCTGGTCAGCTCTGGGCTGCTTTTCAGTGACATTCTTCTTGTATGTCCATTTTTGCATTCTCCCACAATGGTTAAGTAAGATTTTCTTGACAACAGTGCTTCTGATGGTATATTCTTACATGCATTAGCCTTCTGAGATTTAATCTGCTGTTGGTCTTACTGTTTTCTATTAGTCCTCTATCATCTGTCCTATTTACCATTTTTGGTGTACCTCTTTCAGATCAGATTAGGGAAGGACTTACGATTATGAGAAATGATTTTATTTACTGTCCTCCCACACATGCTTGAGTTTCCATTTTGAAATTATCTGGCTTTATGATCCTGGCATTATATAAAATACAAAAAAATATTAATAAAACACAGTAATATCCACAATAATAAATATTTTCAAACTATATTCCTGTATCCAGTGTATGTGCCAGGTGTAGAGAAAGGCCACAGTCCATGGGTGAGAAAATATAGATTGTTTTATTAAGAAAATGAAAAATCAATTAAATTATAATGATACAGCACTATAGTAGTAGGGATGCAGGACTGATCCTGGATTTCTGTAGTCTTTGTCACTGTCTTCCATAGCATACTCCTGGAAAAGGTGGCAGCCCACAGCTTGGACAAGCCTGGAGAAAAGGAGGCTCAAAGAGACCTTATTACTCTCTACAACTACCTAGAAGGAAGTTATAGTCTCTTTTCCCGGGCAACTAGTGACAGACAAGAGGACACAGTCTTATGCTGTGACCAGTGGAGATGTAGGTTGGACATTAAGATGAATTTCTTCACAGAAAGGGTAATTAGACATTGAAATGAACTGCCCAGGGAGGTGGTGGAGACAATGTCCCTGGAGGTGGTTATACTCTGGTTATTAAAATTATTAGAAATGCCTCTGTCCAAATTAAGGTGCAAACAAGCCCATATGCCAAAGTCAATACTATGGATTTATTTAACAGTAAATGTGAGGCAGAGAGAGAGAGATAGAAAGAAATAGGAGAAAGGAAGTGTGGGAAAGAAAGAAAGTGAGAGTTTAAATACAAAATGTATCACCACTCTGTAGAACCTGGGCGCGTGCTGTGGGGTCCTGTCCTTCTGTTCTTCTCGGTGGCGAGGGTGCTGCAAAATACAGAGCCCAATGGATTAATATACATTCAGGAGATGCCCAGGCACCTCCTCTAGGTGAGGGAGCTTTGCAGTCTCTTACGACAGGCTCTGAATTTGTTACCTCACTTGGATCATGTGCAGTCCTCTGGCAGTGGAAGGCATCAGGAATGAGTCAAGGGGCACTGTGGGGGCCTTTGATGTTTATGACTCCTTTTCAGCTGTGAATGTCTCATGCGTACATGGTCTTCCCAGAGTGGGGGTTTTACTGCTTAGGTTTGGTGTGGAGAGATTTTGCCATCATACACTCAAACCCCTTCTTTTCCTCCACCTGCTGGGCCTAACTAGGGCTGATTCTTAACATAGATATATTCTTCCCTGAGCCTTGTTTATTTCTCATCATACCTGAGATAATTGGACAATAGTCTTATCTCAAAATTCTGTCACAATCCGAATTCCAGTCAGGAAGCATATTCAGGAGGGATGCTTTGGCTTTGATGGTCCCAGACAGGCAGTTGCTTCTTTGTCATTTGACAAAAAGTCTTTCTATGATTTTGACAATGTTTAAAGCTTTAACGACATTTCAGTCCATCACAGAGGTGTTTAGGGAAAGACCAGATGTGGCACTTAGTGTCATGGTCTAATTGACATGATGGTTCAATCCTAGGTTGGACTCAATGATCTCAGAGGTTTTTCGCAGCCTAATTGATTCTGATTCTGAAAAGTTTCATATCAATTCCCTTTAATGAGATAAATTGAATTTTTAAGAAAACTGTTTAACTTGTTAGAATGAATATTTATCAGCCATTAGGGTGTTTATAGAGGCAGCTATCTTTATGCTGGAACATCTACTTGTGTCTGTTCCTGTACTTAATTCCTATTGTGTATAACTGCAAACTATTACTTTAGTTCCTAGCTCTTTTTTAGCTCTTTCCTTTAACTCCTGATCAATTTTTAATTCTCTGTTCCTGATATGGGCTCTTGACCTTGGACTTTTTTGTACATCTCCAGAGTCTATGTTCTTCCCTGAATTCTTTCCCTTGTTTCTCAGTATAGTGCTGGACTTTTTACAACTCCAGAGCAACTAAATATCTACAATTCTTTGAGGGCTATGAGGGTTACTAAATACTATTTTTTATTAATAGCCACATCAAAAAAAGGTCTATTTGCACAATTCTAATTATTGGGATTTTGTCTCCTTGTTCTGTTGTTACTGAACAGCTATAACCACAAGATTCTCTTGTACTATTTTTGTGTGCCACTTTTCACAATATAGCACTCAACTTCTTTAAATCATGACTTTCATAAAATATTTTCCATATATTTATGTTATTTTCTTTACTACTTTGTTCAGGAAACATCTACAAGTTCATTAAATCTTTGTCTGTGAAAACAAAAATCTTTCTCTGTGCTTACAGTGTAAACCTTTTGAATTTATTTCTAGTCAATATCTAACAGTGGGATTCATTTTTGTGTTGTGGATTAATTTCTGTATTGCAAGCAACATAATTGCAGTGCAGCTTACAGGTGACAATGATTGTGACTTATAAAGTTCTTGTTATAGGATATTTAGCTTAATTAATCCTAACGACAGGTATCCATTGCCATATGAGATAGCCTAGTGTATCTGCAACATCTGTATTTGATGAACAGAAGCTGTGTGGGACCTATGGGAGATTTGTGTAAGACCCAATGGGGTGCATCTAGACATGGCAATGGACTCACTGCAGCAAACCCTTAATTTAAATGAGAACGTCAACCTTTAGACTCCTAAATGTAGACGTCTACACCCTGACCCTTCTGAGATCTGAGCAGAGATATATGCGTTCCTTCTTCTAATCCTAAGCTAATACCACCTTCCTCTGACAAAGCCTTATGAGAGAAATGCAGAACCTCAGAAACTCTGTAATATTTGTTAATACTTTTTCTTACTGCTTCCATCACACTGGTTCACGTTTGAAGCCATTTGATTATACAAATACTCACAGAACAACTTACATTTGCCAAATACTTCATTATATAGTGTCTTTTGTGTGCTCTGGGATAGTTGCTCCACAACTATGACATTCTCATAATGCTTCCAAATTTATCTATCAAGTTTACTGTTTAAAACAAGGAAAAAAAAGGAAGGAATTAAGAGCTTTCAATAATTTTTTTAAAAGTTAATTATTTAAAATTTTAAAACTCTTTAATTTTTCCTATGAAACTACAACATTTCATTTTTATTTAAACTTAATCAATTCAATGACAGTATCATAAGCCACCATTGTTGTTTTCTCAAAGCCATTCTTTTCTTGCATATATATTAAAGTAGTGCAATCCTAATTACAGACCAAAATCAGTGTGTAATTCAGTTCTGAAACAGATGAAACAGGGATATGGAAATGCATCTGCTGATCTGCACAAAATCCTCATCCAAAATATGTAGTATAACTAAGATTCTGTTTTTTTAATGATTGATTTAACATTTATAAATTCTGTCTGTACAGTAAACAGGTCCTGGCTTATAATAACCATCTGGTGCTACCACTCCATCTTCTGTGTTCAGAAGTTGACAGTAGCTTGTCCTCTAGCAGTTAATAAGAGAGCAAATTGCCTGTTTTCTCTACTGGAGAGATTTGGGGTCGCTTGAAGAAAGGTGATTCAGACTCATCGTGTTATTAGAAAATATAAGTTGATTGCCTGTAATTCTTCTGAGAAATATTTCCTCATACACCGGAATAATGGTAGCTTTATTTTCCTTCTTCTATCCATCACTTAGATTCATAAATTGAAATTCTGAAGGTTAGACTACTACCACTGGGATTAGAGGTTATTTAATTGAGAGGAACAGAGGAGAAGGAGGAAATTTAAGGAATTTGTTCATGGGCAGAATAAACTGTAAGAAGAACTGTTGCTCACAGCTACTTTTCAAAGTATCTGGTTTCATGCAAACTGTAGAATTATTTTGGCCAATATCATGGCTTATGGTATTTTGAAGGACTTAAAGTCT
>VWZD01012306.1:16936-33496 GCA_013396695.1 Sakesphorus luctuosus
GGGGGAAAAAAAAAAAGTTATTTTAGTTCACAATCCTTTAGGTTAGGAATCAAGTACTCTAATGTCCCAAGTGATTTCTTTAACCAAAATTCTGTCATACGAAACAAGAGCAATGCCTCCCCTCATCACCTTTTCTGACAGCTCTGTTTTAAAGGCAAAGCAATTGAAACAGTGTTTTATAAGTGGCTCAGTAACTGTCAGGTGCTCTCAAAGCACAGGTTTCAGACCTTCAGTACTACTACATTGGTCTTCTTAGGAAACATGAATTCCATAAGGAGTTAGTTGAGGTCTGTGCATCCGCAAGAAGAGACAAGAACTCTTCTACATATACGCAAAAATGAAGTTTCAGGAAATTAAAAAAAAAATCTAGATCAAACATAGGCTAGGAAATTTAGCTGTTTGCAGAACATGAGTGTTTTGAATGGCAATTAGTCTGTGAGAGATGAAAACTCAACATTTTTTAAGAGAGCTTACATTCTTTTCATTGTATGTGATTGTGTTCAGTCGAGCTGGCAAAATGCCAACTACCCAAACAGAGAGTAATAATTCTCCTCACCTTTACCAGTTTATACTATAGTACTGAAAATATTTCCATAAACTCTCATTATTTATATTTTTTCTGAATACTGACTTAAATTTTATATATCAGAAATAGTATACTACTTTTCCCTGTATGCTGATATAAATTTTATCCTTTTCCCGAATCCCAGAAGATACAAATTTGATATAAGCAATGTAACAGTCTTGGATTCTATCTTTCAAAATTCCATAGACTGAATTTTTACTGGCTTGTACCTGAAGATATTAATATGTGGGCAAGTGTTATCACTAGTACATTATCTCTTGATTCATTACCTTGGTAAGTAGAAAAATTAGAGAATTAGTATATATGTATAATTAGAATCAGAGTATAGACAGCTTGCCTTGTTAATTAGGCCAAACTTACCAGTATTCTTATTTGTCAAAAAATGAAATAACAAAATGGCTGTTAGTATGTCTATAAACCATAACATTTGAGAGCCTGACTCTAACAGCTGTTTGGGGACAATTTTACTCATGATAAAATATATGCCACAGGAAGTTCAGTTTCTTTCTTCAATTGTTAATGTAAATTGGGAAATTTGACTCAAGAAGATGTATAAAGTAGAGATACTAAGATCACACAGTTGTTAACCCTGTTATTCAGAACCCAGTGTTAAAGTAAGTCAAGTGAGAAAGGATCCATACAACTTAAGCCAATCAAAATAAGCAGGGAGGATAATCTAAATAAGTAATTCAGATTCCCATTCTCTCTCACTGTAATAAAAAATTAGCTTTTCATTTTAGCATTAATTGCTGACTGCAAGTGTCTTTTCATTGCTAGGTTTTCTCTTTTTTTTTCTGATTGACTACCAAGGCATTTTGGACTTCAGTGTTAGACTGAATATTTGACTTCAGATAAGTCAATTTAGGTGAGACAAATCTCAGGTTGGTTGACTGAGTGGGTAAGAAAAGCTGAACAGTATGTGACTAGAGGTCATTTACAGGATGGCCTGTTACAATTTTGTAGTTGAGAGTCACAAAATATTATTATATTGATTGATCTACCTTACACATCTGTTGTGAAAATGAGTTACTCTTTGTGTAGATAGAAATAAATCCAAAAGATACAATTCCACCTCCTCTAGTCCAACTAAATTGCATGTAACGTTTCTCTTCAATTTATGTTATAAATAAAACCAAAAATCCTTCAAGACTTTTGGTAGAGGAAATTTGTTCTCCTACTATCTGGTTTCAACAGTAGCAAAATTAAGCAGAATAAGGACAGAAGTAAACCTCCAACTTCGCTCATCTTTTCTGAATGAAACAAGAGCCACATTTACAAATAAAATCTTCCAGTAATTGAAGGATAGTTATTCGTTTTTCTGTGTTTATATCTCCTTTATTTGTTGAATGCAGAATTTCACCTGGTTTGAAGATTACAAAATACACTTACTAACTCATCTTTTTACCTGCTGAAATGGCCAAATCTGTAACGGTGAACTCAAGCTTATCACAAACTTAAGCTGTTTTACTGATTTCAGGTTGCACATCAGTAGAAAAAAAATACACATATGAAATTATCTGATCTATTTTCATAAAATCATAGAGTCATTTAGGTTGGAAAAGACCTCCAAGATCATAGAGTGCAACCTTTGACTGATCACCACCTTGTCAACTAAACTAAGAGTCATGTCCAGTCATTTCTTGAACACTTTCAGGGAAGGTGATTCCACCAGCTCCATGGGCAGTCCATACCAATGCCTGACAGTGAAGAAATTCTTCCTGATGTCCACACTGGACCTACCCTGGTGCAGCTTGAGGCTATTCCCTCTTGTCCTGCCACTAGTTCCCTGGGAGAAGAGGCCAACTCTCAATTTGCTACAACCTCCATTCAGGCAGCAGTAAGGTCCCCCTTGAGCCTACTTTTCTCGAGGATAAACAACCCAGCTCCCTCAGCTGCTCCTCACAGAACTTACTCTCTAGACCCTTCACCAACTTTGTTGTCCTTTACTGAACATATTCCAGAACCTCAATGTCCTTCCTGAACTGAGGGGCCCAGAACTGGACACAGTATTTGAGGTGCAGCCTCACCAGTGCTGAGTGCAGAGGGACAAACACTGCTGCAGTCCTGCTGGCCACATTATTTTTGATATATAGGCCAGGGTGCCGCTGACCTTGGCCATCTGGGCACACTGCTGGCTCATGTTTGTAAGCCTCTCATCACATCAGTCCCATGGTTTTGTCTTTGACACTTAGGACATATCAAATGACATTAAGCAGTTATGATCAGGCAACAGAACTGAGTCAAAATAGTCTGAAGTACTTTTAAACCTCCTAGATTGTCATCTTTCTATGATCCAAAGCTTAGTTTTAACACAATGCAATGACAGAATTTTTGCTTATGCATCTGAGAAAATTGCCAAACTCTGGGAAAGAGTAATGACAAAACCACATAGGCTAGAGCCATGAATGGTAAAAAAGTGAAACGGTAGACAAGGTCAGAGAGAGTTGTACAAGGATTCTGCAGAAATAACAGGTGAGAAAATCTTAAATGGAAAAATAATAAAAATAAAAAGTTTTTTATTCCTAATAATCAATTTTATAATATGAAGTGAGAAATGGTTTATATTTTTGATTTTGCAAAAATTATGTGTGATCTCTATTCACGTGTAGAGTGTCTACAGTTATTTCTTACTCATGTCCAGTTCCTCCTGCTGCCTAGTCTTTTCAAGTTCTTCTCCAAATACTTAAGTCCCACATTGAAAGGCAATATGTTTTTCTATAAAGGTTTCATACTACACAAAATCATTTTAAAAACTGCATAAAAGTAATTTTCTCTGTTTTATTATTCTAAAAATATAGACTGACATCCTGACCCCCATCAGTAGAAAGCAGGATACTTGTGGAAGTTACTTTTAAATCTATTGCAACAAATTTCTGATGTAAAACTGAAACAAGCCTAAGACCTGAAATCTTTCAAAACAGTCTTGCACTAGTGTATTCTGGACACCTTATCTCCAAGGAGTAGGCAAGAGTTTTCTCTAGATATATACCTGAGAACAAAGGGAGTGTAGTAATGGCAAAATGAAATATATGTAACAATTTTCAGATGATGAGGAAAGAAGAGGTCTTGTGCTCCCTCATACTTAATAATAAATAACAAATAAATGAAGTATTCTACATAATTTTACCACACCTGAACCCAGAAAAGGAATTAAAAGAAACCTTTTTATCTGGAGGGATATGTAGAGAAATAGTCATCAGGAATTTAATTCAAAGAGTGTGTCAAATTACCTAAAAAATATTCTACCCTCTCTCAAGGCCTATCCTAAATAATTTGAGAACAGAGATGACATTTAAAAGCAGAAGGGAAGGTGGGAAGATCAGAGCAGAAAAGATGAATTTCTTGTGCTGCTATATAACACCATCATTTTTCTTAATTATTCTTGACATTTCACCTATTATTCTGTGAGCTCCCTCAGAGCATAGAGGGGAAAAAATGCCAGTTGCTTTTCAGAATAAAATGTGAAGAGGTACTTGCTGTCAGCTTTTATGGCTGGAGTCTGCCCTTTGATACGCAGAAGCATAGCACCACCTATCTGGTAAAATTAGCTGTTGTGTTTGAAGAGGTGCAACCCATGGCAGATTTTGCAGATAGGTTGTGTGGTGTATACTGGTGTAAAAGGAGGCTACTAGAGTAAACTTAGCTTTATGTTGAAGAGGAATATTGATGATACGCTGCATCAGAGCAATGCTTAAGTTTTCAATTAACCCTCTAAGAAACTTTATTGAAATTTGTGTATAAAAATAAACAGTACATATCTGTAAAAGGCATTTAAGTTTAACATATTTACTAAACCAAATGCACAAGGTTATAGAGTAATATCTATCTATCATAATGAATGAAACATTAATTTACTCTGCTCCTCTAGGGTGTTGCTGTAAAACAAGAATTAAGAATTGTTCATCAGAACCAATGTGACAAGGACATAGAGGTTATGTTAAGAAACCTAGAGTTTTCATAGAGAGATAGAAAACAAAGCAGAAAAGTCAATCAAACCACTAATGGGATAAAGTTTTATCCTCTTAATAGGCCACTTTCATTTCATTGGATTTTTAAATTTATTTTCTATGCTTCCATGAATCATGAGGTACAGGTAAGAAATAACTTACTAGCTCACAAAATTACACTAATCAAGATAATATTAAAACAAAAAGAAAACCACACTATGTAATTAGGACTATACAATTAAAAGTATATGCTTGGGAATTAATAAACAGAAGTCACAGCAAATAATTTCACAAAGCAAAGCACAGATCTGCTAGAAGGCTGTCATCCATATCAGAATGTATTTATCTGTCTATTTATGTATTTATTTATTTAAAGAAATACAGTCTCAAATTAAAAATGTTTTGTTCACATGAAACTTGGAAGTCTGATGTGTTTTGAAGGTAAGCAGCTCTTCCTAAAACTTTCCCATTTCTAATAAGTTTCATGAATGTAAGATAAAAAATATTACATTAAGTGAAATCTGTAGGATCACAATCCCCTCCCCTCTAGTAAATTTTTTTTCAGGGAAGAAAAACTTCCATGATGATCCCCTATGAATAGTCTTTGTTCCATAAATTCTTCTCTCTATTCCAGTAGAAGGATTTCTCTTGACCATCAGCAAGCACTGAAAGAGAAAAAAAAAAGCAGTTATCACTCTCTGCTGGATATTAATATTTTTAAGAACGCATACTTGCAAAGTACTAAGCAAAAGACTTACAGCCCATAATCCTCTGATACAGGTTTTGGCTGGGGTAGAGTAAAATTTCTACACAGTGGCTGGTATGAGGCTGTCCTAGGATTTGTGGTAAACATAGTGATGATAATACAGAGGCTTACACAGAATCAAGGTCTTTTCTCATTTTTGTACTGTCATGCTAGTGAGGGAGCTGGAAGTGCATGGAAAGTTGTGAGGAGACACACCCAGAATAGGTGGCTCCAAGTGACCAAAGGTTTATTCCATACCATATCATATGCTCAGTATCTAAAGTGGAGGAAAGAAGGAAGAAGGGGGGTGTTATTGTTTAGCTTGGCAAAATATCAGCTGCTCAATTGCCTGTCCATCCAATGGAAAGGGAGGGAAGAACAAAATACTAGAAAGGGAACTTTGAAATGGCAAATTTTTTATATTTTCACAGAAGAAAAGAAAATTTGAAACAGAATATTGTATAACACATATATATACAAATGTGAAAAGAAATAATAACACCTTGATCAAGTTGTCCAACCTAATAATATAATTCCCAAACCCCCAGAAAACCTCTCAAAAACTCTTCCACAGAAAACTCTCAGCAAGAGAAGAGAGAAATTAACAAGAAACTGTTCACCTTCCTAGACAACACAGTGCAGATGGTGGCAAAGCCTAATCTTGGGAGAGTCACGGCTGTGCATCCTCACAGGGCTGAGGCGAATGCCAAAAGAGACAGAAGCTCCTCCTCTTTCTCCTTTTATACTTCTTGATGATGTCAGATGATATGAAATACCTCTTTGGTTGCTTAAGTCAGGTGATGCTTGTCCCTTCTAATCTAGGTCACATCCTTTGGGCCTGCTAAATTGAGGCCTAGTTGAAACTAAAGCCAAAACTACCACAGGGGGATGTTTGGAGTGATGACATTTGTCATCCCAAGTAACCATTATGTGTGATGGGCCCCTGCTGCCCTGGAGATGGCTGAATACCTGCCTGCCTATGCGAAGCAGTGAATTCCACATTTTCTTTTGTTTGCATGTGCAGCTTTTGCTTTGCCTATTAAATTGTCTTTAACTCAACCCACGAGTTTTCCAGCTATTACCCTTTCCTTTCTCTCCCCGATCCTTCTGGTGGGATAGTGAGCAAGTGGCTGCATGGAGCTTGGTTGCTGACTGGGGTCAAATCACCACACCTTCCCACCATTGTGAATGGCAACAGGAAATAATTGATGTGAGCGGATTTCCCACAAAAGAAGAAACTAAGCTCCAGATGAACAGACAGGATTAGAACTCTGTTCACTGCTGGATGCCCACCTTTTATCCATGAGGGTGTCATTACCTATTGTGATACTTACACAGAATTTTGTACTTAAAATAGGGCGGTACTTAGGGGTTTTACAGAACATGAGTAAGGAGAGTCTAATAAAGAGGTTTTGGCACAGCACTGACTACCAGCATGCTGCATACACCTGATAGTGCCAATGGGCCTGGGATACACCAAATGAGTCTTAAGTGCCTGATCTGAGCATACAACTTGTAACATAATGAGTGCTATCTTGCATGTCTTTATTGGATGCCTCTGAAGGAAAGACCTATAAAATTGTTGATATGTGACCACAGAGTTTTGTGTCATCTACCTTGGTGTAGTTTCTAGGAAAAAGTCCTACAATTTTTCTTGTTGCCATTCTTCAGAACCCAGTATAAACTGCTTAGAGTTAACAAATTAAATTTTAATTTGTAGATGGAAATTTTGTTATTTAAGAGTTTATTAGTTACTGTTATTACTATCTGCTGGGACTGAGGAATGGTATTCTCCAATTTAGTACTCCCACTGAAACCATGTGCTGCTTGCTTGCTTCCCCTCCCCCTTCCCTGCAGAAGGCTGGAGAGGAGGCACAAAAGGTAAAGATCATGGCTTGAGATAAGAACGACTTGCTTCAAACAGCAATGAGATAAGAAAATGAACCGTAACAGTAACAACAAAAATATTAATAAAAAATGGCATGGGAGAGGCGAGTAATTCACATGCAAATTGCTCAAACTGGAGCCTGACCCAACTGCTGCTGTGCTCCCCTGACAAGGAAATGAGCCTTTTCCCACTGCTTGGAAAATGATGTGTGGTGATAGAGAATAACCTCCATGTCCTAGTCATGCGCCATCCAACCTACTCCAAAAATTAACCCTGTTCTGGTTGTAACCAGGACACTATCATTATCATTAATTCTACTAGAGCAATTCTAACTTCAGAAACCTGAAAATAATCGTTGTAACTGTGTCTCAGAAAAAATACAGAATAAATTAGATTTACTGACTGGTTGGTGCAAACAAAATGTGGGTAAGAATTTGTGTCAGGTTTGGGATGAATATGCTCAAAGATTTTAACAATTGCAATGAAGGGTCTTCCTCAGCCAGAAACTACTTCTTCATATTTGGTACAGGGAATGTTAAATTTTTGCTCATGATCTTGCATAAAGGAATGCTATATTATACATTGTTTGAAATTTTTTTCAAGTTGTCTTGTGAAAGTAATTTTGAATCTGGATGGAGTGAACAAAACACCTGAATAATATCTTTTAGGTATCTACTTTCAGATGAGATGAATAGCACTGTAGAGTTACTCGTTCCTTTCCATTTATCGAATGCTTAACTTAGGAGCCTACATTGTAGACACATAAAATTTGGTCTTAATATTCTATGCTTATGTGTAAATTAGACCTTAATAGCAATAAGAGTAGTAACACCCTGAATCATATCAGTGAATGCAAAGATATCCTGAAAGAACAATTAAACTACAAATTTTGGTATTTAAAGTAGTCTGTGAGTCTTAGAAATTTAGAGGAGATCTTCATGGGATGCAGAGTATTCCATGTCTTCCTATTATCTTTTATATCTCTCACATGAAACATCCACACCTACTTGCTACTTCTTATGAAGCGGATGGTCACAGGGTTGAATCTCCTATTGTGATTTTTATTCACTGGATGCCCTCTAGTCATAGCTATTATTTTTTTCCCCATTGCAAAATTCAGGACTTGTTTAATTTCTTTATTTTGCCACTGTTAAAGGAAAAGCACACTATTCCATATCTTTATTAAATATGAAATTTCATCAATGCATAAATAGTGGTTCTGTTGTACTCACTAGAAGGTACTGTCTAAAGTTGTCTTCAAAACATAGTAATTTTAAAATTAAATTGGCTTGTGGGAATATATATATTTTTATGTGCATGACCGTGCATATCTAAATCACTAGTAATTAATGTGAGGCTATAAAATAATCAGATCCCTGAGATCTGTTTAGTGGATTAGATTTTCCTGAGCTGCGTGCATTCTCAACATTTGGAAAGAGATTAAAAAAGAAAATTCCAGCCATTTCATTACACTCTAAGAGGGTGTTATTCTGAGACTTTCATAGGCGGGCCTATGCAAAATGGCCCCTTGGTCTAAGAAATGCTACACTAATGGCTACTGCAAATGAAAAACAGCAGCTGATCAAGTCTACAGCAGTGTCAGACAAGATTCTCTATCCTCTGTGAGCTGTTAAGTCTTATAGAAGAAAAAGGAAAATAATACAAAATGGATTTCTTTGTCATTTTCAAATACACAGAATGTATTTTTCTCTCTCCACTGAAATGGAGTCAATCCATGATGCAAACTGATGCCTTTTAAATTTATTAGATTCTAAGAAAGTTTAATACGGAAAATTTCATTCTTAGTTTAGAGCCATGGTCCTGCCCTGCAATTTATCTAGTAAAAATCACCTATTGTTGTTTTATATATGTGTCTTAGGTCACAAAATAGAGGTCAAATTAAAGGCCTAATATGGTAATTTCATGCCAGATGAAACAAATTCTAGCATCTGAGAAAGAAATTTTATACTGCTGAAAATATATATATATATATATATATATATATATATATATATATATATTCTGTGTAATGAAAAAAGAAAGGTAATTATGACAGCTTGTCCTTGACGTCCTTCAACAGAAAATAATCTGACATAAATATTTAACAGAAGCATGACACAGAAAATTCACACTCTCCGTTTATAATGTTTTTTATATTTTTTCAATTTTTAAATTATTGGATGTCTACATTTTTTCATAGCAAAGTCTAATAACTTGGGGGGGGGGGGGCGGGGGGCAGGGGGTTGCCTCAGGGGAAGCANCAGGGAGTTGCCTCAGGCGAAGCACTGCTGTTTGATTTATCTTCTGCACTTGTATTGCTTTAACAATATGAAATTTTTTCAGAGAAGTGCAAAGCTGTGTTTGACCCCACAGGGAAAAAGTTTTCTTTCTTAAGAAATGTGTACAAAGTACTTAATAAGTTATGTCATTCAGTTGTACTGCATATTATTTTTTCAGTGCCTACACTTAACTTTCTAAATCTCCAGATACCAACATTTTAATAAAAACAAGACATTTTTAACAAAATGTCAGCAGCAAACTGATCAAAGTGCTATGGGAGCAGTTAGGCAACAGTTTGAGCTTTGAATTTCCTATTCGCTTTCCAAAACATTCACTTAAAAAGCATTTATTGAAGCTGAACTGCCTTTATCAGTCTGATCAGAGCTCCATAAAGAGCATGCATGATTCAACTGCCTTTCCAAGCTTTAAAAAATATAACTTTGATATATGCCTCGCAAGTACAGCACAATAGTTTTCATGCTCACGTTTGTTAAGATTTAGTGCAGCCATTAAAGAACAGAAGGGCTCTTTGGTGGCAATTCTCAGACATACCAAATATCCCAAAGCACAACCTTCTACAAATCAGAGATTAAGGTACTGACAAAAATTTCCACTTGATTGCAGTTTTTCCCCTTAAACTTATATCAGGAGTGACTACCTTTTCGATCAAATCTCTGAGGGAGGTGATTTTTCATTTTTTTCTCTGTGAGAAAAATATCAACTGAGAGATAAAGAGTGACATTTTATGTGCCTTGTCCAGAAGTCATTAGATTTATTTAAAAAACTTTGTGTGTGCCTGACCTAGACATGAAGTTTGTGACATGTCTCTTTTCAAGTATTGATCACTTAAGACTTTACTGTTTGCTTACTGCAATGTAGCTAATAATCTCTTTTTATTTAGTTTTGTGGCTTTGAATTCTTATCGTGACCCAGCTGATTTCTCTGGGACATTCTTACTTCAGCTGTGTAAATGGGCTATGAAAATTAAGCCTACTAAAGCACCTTCCCTGGGCAGACTTTGTTTTCCATCAGTTCACACTGCAAGTGGTTTGCATGCAGATAGATACATTTGGAAGCAGCAGATGCCATCAATCTTTATGACTTTCTGATACACACCATTTCACCTCTACCTCTTGTAAAAGGGATGGCTGAGCAATTGTGCTGTATTCTCCTTGAATTACGTAGAACTTTCTCATTCAGCTCACCTCAGCATTTTGTGATAATTGCTGGGTATACACAATAGATAGGACGTTCATCATCTCTTCTTGGTGTCTTTCAGCTGCCATTCCGGTCTGCCAGATCTTACTCTCTCAGCACTTATGTTATACTGTCATACTTTCCATTGCTTCGCAGTCTAGGATGAGATTACATTTTATTCTCTTAATGTACCCAGATTATTTCTATAGACGCAAAATGCTAAGAGACATTATTCCTGGGGTCACTGGTAAATCTTGTATGGAACTGTGAAAAGCTGGTAAAATGAGATGAAATAGCTCCTATTTTTAAGATACTTCTATATATCTCACCAGAGAAATAGGATGTCTTCAGTACACTTTTAATTCTGTCTAGTTCACAGCTGGAGATATTGCCACCACAAAGAGCTATATGATGGAATTGCTGAAGCTGCCACCCAAGTAGTTTGCAATGCAATGGTTCATTTTCTGTAGATTTCACATGTAACAAACTGAACAATATTTCAGGATTCTACTCAATATTAATTATACACAGGTGTCTGCAACAGCTCTTTCACCTAAATCTTGGGATCTACAGGTACCTTTAAATATCTAAACTAGAGTGGGGGAAAATGTAACAGCTGTTGATTTGAAATTAATCATAATGGTAACACCCAGCAGCATCAGCTAGAAATACAATCCCATTTGTCAGATGAATTAAAAAAAAAAAAGAAAAAGAAAAATCTGTATCCTACAATGCAACCAGAGTGAGAGCTATGTACTCAATATAAAATCTGATCCTAAAACTTCCTACTCAGCTTCCCTCTATCTCTATGCCTGTCTGTTACAGACATTTGCCATCTCTTTACTTTAAATTTCTCAGACCCTTACAGTTATTTCTTTGTGCATGTCTAGAACTGTGCCAGTTTCATTACTGCTCAGCAGTTCAGAGATTACTTTGTAACTCAGTTCAATCAAAACACAAAGCAAGAAATTCCAGAATATCACTATATTGGATGTGAAATTATTATTCACTGTTAACCTAGCTGAGTGACAGAAATGGAGTGCTAACAAATATTTTTCAGATGTTATTTTCATTAAACTAAACTAGAAGAAAGTATTCACTTTTTCTGTAAGAATGAGACAGTTAAAAGTGCTGCCCAGATGGTAGAAGACACAAATTTATTTCTTTTCCTCACCTAAAATTATTCAAAATCACATTCCATATGGGAATACGTTAACCATCTGGCTATATATCTTTTATCTGCCTAGGGAGTGGTTCGGAAATGCTGCTGGGAATGGAAAAGTCTTGAACTCTTATGGCTGTTCAAAATAGTTATTCTGAAATTTACTCATATAGGCACAAAAAAAAAAGTTTGACCATCTCTAAAACGGGTACTATAGTTTATATCTTCCTTGTTTCAGGTGACATCCCAGTCTCTTGTATGCAAAATTATGTTCTTCCTCTATGTGCTGGTTTAAAGGTAAACTAGCAGGAGAAATGAACCCCAAACAAAAGAGATTATAAGACAGAGTTACAGTTGAATAAAAATATTACAATAAATGCAATAATACAGAGATAAATTAGGTTTAATCCATAAAACCCCAGAAGTATAACCCAGTGCTCTGGGGCACAAACAGAATGGTGTTCATTAGCCCCTGTGCTGAGCCCCGCACGGTTCCCCTGAGTGCAAAGTAAAAAGAAGGGAAAGAAAAACCTGTTGGTACAGATGGTGGTCACAGTTGGGTCAAGAGTGGTGGTCACAGTCCTGTGGAGGTTCTGGTCCTCCTCTGGATCTGATGAATGGTCCAGAAGTCCCCAAACCCCAAGACTGTATACTCTCAGATTAAGGTGGCAATGCTCACTACCTCCCCCAGTGCAGGGAGTTCCACAATGAGTGATCTAACTCTGTGAGTCATGGGGTATTTTTGTAATCGCTGATGGCTCACTAACAGACACCCCCCCCCCTCAGGCTGGGTGGGAGGTGCTAACAACTTCCTGGAGAGGAGTTTTCACAGCTTTTCGCTCACAGGCTTCTTTAACACCCAGCTCGTAGCCTGAGGGGTTGTGTGTGCCCTGGGTAGCTGCTGCAGTTGGTCCATTGTTAACAGTTCATGAGAAATGACATGAGGGTTTAGAATACAGAGCTTTGGTCACACCCACCCAGTGATAAACTGGTCCCAGCTTGCTAAACTAGGACACTCTACTTCTGCAAAGTTTGCCTTCTTTTTTTGCACAACTTCAGCAGAAGCGTAAGAAGATGCTGACCACGTGGTGGGACCTGTAATCTGCTGGTGAGGAAACTCTTCTCGAGGAAAGTAATTGAATTTAATTCTGCCCATATATTCCAATATTTGAACAGGTTGATAATCAGGTGAAAAGAAGGTCAACCACTTAGAATTTAGACATGATTTCAAAGAAAGCATAAGTATTAAGAAACCAGTTGAGGAGTTCTCTGGCCTTGATTTTTAGAAGTCCTCAAAGTCCTTAGCAGCTGAATATTGAGTTGCTGAAGTCTGGCAAGAAATGAAAGTCTACAGTCTTGGCATTGTACATATATACTAGAAAGCTAAACAGTACTCACAACTTTTCTCAAGTTCTGCCTGGGTAACTGATCTGGCATAGCTTAACTCACTTGCAAAATTTTTTCCACCCCCAGATGCCACAGTACCTATTAGGAATGATTACTAGACTGCACTACCCAAGAAGCTGTCTGAAGAAATGTCTGAAGTCAAAATCTACATGAGAGACTATGTTAACAATTACACATCATACATAGCCAGGCACAAGGGCTAGATCTTATGCTGTGACCCTGACAAATTTACTCTTGTAGATCTGGCAACTCCAAGTTCTAGTTAAGTGGAAAAGAAATTTGGAAAGTCTTCCAGTAGTTGCTTCTTCCATGATGCGTCTCTATTCAGCATTTCCTGTGATTTTCTTCAAGCCCTGTTGAACTCATATATCAGCTCTTTAAGAACAGGAAAACTTAAAGGCTTTTCTCTTCTACTTGGCTACCCTTTACCATAAAGCTTGAGGAACTCAGCATATTAGAGATTACTGACTTTTTGTCAAATACCATTGAAATTAAATGTCTTCAGAAGCATTTGAGAATAACAGACAAAGAAACATAACACATTCACAGACACACAATTACTGTAATCCTAATTTGACTAGGCAATAAGGCTAAAATTAAATTTTAAAATATACCATGATTAGGATGTTTTTCTCATGGAGTAACTCCATCTCCTCCTTAGATTCTTGTATCACACTTTACGATGACTGACTCTGTCAGACACCTGGTTATTGCTTTCTTGATGTTTGACGCTTAACTTCTAGCTCTTGCTGCCTTTCACTTGAGTTGAAGTTTGATCTGCTAGTACCTGAAAATCCTAACTCCTAGAATGTTGATAAAGAACATTCTTTTTTAGAGATAGAATAGAGTGAAAGTGAAGGGACGTGTAATTCTTTCAGCTAGAAATAAAACTATAAAAAGAAAAGTTAATGGTTTCCCCAGCAAAGGTATTAAAATGTCTCATGATGATTTCTAAAATAGATTCTAAATTATTATTTATCAATTATTTCAACATCACAGACTAAAAGTCCAAGATAATCACAATAGGTTTCTAATAGAAAAAAAAAAAGTGAAGCAATATAAAATTTAAATTAGAGGAGGACTGTAAATGAAACCCAGAACTTTAGGCTTTATTTTCATAATCAACACATTAGCGATAGTAATGGTGCAATAGGAAAAAATCTTAATCATGTGAGATAAATTCTAACTGTTTTTGCAGGGTTTTGACATAGCAAACAAATCACAATGACAAACATGCATGGAGGAAAGAAAGATCTGATTTACCTCCTGATTTTCCCAGGCGAAGCTTATTTTTTAACTGTAAAATGACATAAACACAGAATTATGCTCCTAACATTGCCAAGGTGTTTTTCTACCTTATGTTGTGTTGGGATACATAAACCCAAATCCAGTTGAGACCGAGAAATCATTCGTTGTTTGGCTTCATTCCCTAAGGCAGCTGTTTGAGTTGGCACTCTCAAACATGGCTGACACACACTCTGAAAATGTGCAGCAATCTCCAAATTTATGCAGATGTCCAGATGCTAGAATGCTGATTGAGATGTGGATGATGAAGGTTCGGTTCCATGATCCTTTCTGAAAGTAGGAAGCTCAAATCCTAATTTCCCACTTCCATTCCAAAGACATTAACCTTGAGGATATAAGCTTCTGCTGCTAAAGATCACTGACTACCTCTGTTACTGAAATCATATTTCAATTCAGAAGATACATTTGGTGAGCAAATATGCACAGAACAGTGTACTTTATTCATCTGATAGATCACAGTATGGGAGTATTGCTAGAAATGTGACTTCTGTATAAAGTGAGTGACAGAGATCAAATCACCCTCCTATGCTTTGTGCATAATGCTCTCTCTTTCTGCTCCAATGGTTTGTTTATAAACAACAACATATCTTCATCAGGTAGCTCAATATTGTGGTGAAATTTAGAATACAGATGTCTTCCTGTAAAATGTATTTGAGTGCATAAATAAACTACAGAAACAGTTATCTAATTGTTTTTGTTGTTTGGTTGGGGTTTTTTTTTGGGGNNGGACAACTTCAAGTTGAGACAATTAGCACTCTCTCAAATAATACGTGAACATGGTTCAGGAGCTACCACGTGCTATAGACATTCTTAATTATAATTTTCTAAATTATCATTTTGGATTTGGTTTCCTTTTTTGGAGGATGAAAGAATTCAATGATATGGGCAGACACACACAAACAATGACCCATTTAATGCCTGCCTGTCAGTCTCAGTGTCAGGCATTGATTCTGGAAAAATTTAATAGAATAGTATAGATGTAGCTTAAACCTAATGGCACAATGTGTAGGTACACAGCCTTTTATTTCCACTGTCCTACCTGTCAGGTCCTAAGTGAATATTTGCTTGAGATCTTCTTTGAAACTGACCTCATGAAACTTGCCCATATTTACCCAAGATGTCCATTTGTAGATAAAAGAAGATAAGGCAGGTTAGACTGTCATCTTTTTAATGAAGAAATGATCTGTCATTCTGGATCTTTTTAGATAAAAATATTCAGGAGAAGAAAGAAAACTTTGCTTGGTGGATTGGAAATAAAAAAAGAAATTCATGATACAAATTATTTCACACTAAAAATTATTTCTTTCTAAAGAGGCTAGAGTAAAAATAAACAATATAAAATTGTCTGAAAGGAACAAAGTGTTCAGAAGGTGAAGAACAGTAATTAGTAACTACTAGAATTAATAATCTGACATAGAGTAATGTTAGGGAAGACAATATGTGAATATGATAAGATGATGATGAAAAGTTTAGAGGACAGGAAGTTAAAGCTAGTTTTCCTGAACACGATGAAGTATTTCACTTTGATACTTAGGGAAAAATGGATAAAGTATGGTGAAGAAGCTGTATGGGAAGAGGCAAGAGCTGTCAAGACAACAGATAAGAAATAAATAGACCAGAGTATTGGCTGGGAGAACAAGAACAAGAGAGATATTTTACACTGAAGAGTGAGTGACAAGACTTTGGCAGAACTTGCTGAATATTGGAAGTCTTGAATTGGAGCTCAAATAAACAAGAGCTAATATCAGTGTGTTTTTCTAGAGACAAAAATCTTCCATGCATGGTCGTGGTGTCAGTCAGTTTAGTTGGTCCCTCTGTGTCTATATGTGCATGTCAATCATCTAGTCAACAAATGCAGATTTATAATTCTGAGAAAAAAGCGTTGGATTTTAAATCTCCCTCTTATTCACAGACACAAAAACTTGTATATTTAGATGTTCTGTAGAGCACTTATATAACAGTAGCACTTTTTCATTTTTTGGTATAAAAAAAGAAGCCTAAATTTTTGCAACCCAGTCTAGGAAAAAAAAAAAAAAAAAAAAG
>VWZD01012306.1:44244-74464 GCA_013396695.1 Sakesphorus luctuosus
GAGAGTATGTTCAGTGTACTGAAGTTGGATTATACAAAAGCTTAGAAAAAGTAAATAAACAGAGATGCAGAATTTTGTTAGAATTGATCATGAGTTGTATATGTATATTGTCACTTCATTAACTTAGCTAATGACAAATGTTATCACATGCTCAAGAAAAGAATATTTTAAAAACATCTTTAAATAAAGGAACCCTATGCTTTTACTAATTCTCAAGGAATTACAAAATATGAATGGAAATGCTGCTAATATCCAAAGAATCTTTCTATAGAAATCAGAAACTGTGCAACCTTCCTGGACTCTCAAAAATTCATTTTATGTACTGACCCTGTGAGCTCTAGAAAATCCTACTTTCAAAATGTCTGTTCTAACCAGAAGGTATCAGAAATCTTCCCTGTCATTCACATGGAAGAAAGTAAGAAGAATCAATATTTTCATGTAAACACAGCTTCCCAAAATTCTTGCCTGTAAGCTACTTTAACTATTTTTTTTTTACATTTTCTTTTGCTCTTGTCTTATTATAGAGAAAAATAACAAAGCAGAATAATCCCATTGTAATAATTCAAATTGTTCTTTAGTAAAAAAATAAAATACAATGCTATTTGATGGCATAGAGTGATGTAACTATAATTTCTCATTCCATTATGTCACTTTCTTTTAATTAAATAGGTTCCTCACATGACTTTAAAATTAATAACTGAGTATTTCACTAGCTATTTGCACCTACAGCCCTTACAATCAAACCTTGTTTAAAAAGACACTCTCATTTCCGAAAAAGAACCACAGCTAAACAGCAGACTACAGCTGGTTTTGTGTCACATACTCTGCAGCAATTTCAGTAGGTAAAGAATAGGGTTGGGAATGCAGGTACCAAATTAGATTGATGTGTTGTCCTCGACGTACTGGCATTTTCATTTCTGAGGCCTACCAAGTCCAAAACAAAACCATTTTTTATACTTGTTCAAAATCTCTAGAGAAATGACTTCAGGTGGTCTCAGCCCAGTTTTTCATGTACAAGAGGACACATCAAAAAGCCGTCTTGTGTTGATAGTAATTCATCATTTTCATCTGTGAAAAGCCATGGGATTACAAGCATGGAGAAAAAACAGGAAGTGCTAACCACATTTTCCCACCAACTATATATTTCTGGCCCATTTTGTATGACTATATGAGCAGATGTGTCAAGGGAGGCAAAGAAGATCATGTCTTCGTGATTATAAGGGGCTGTTGTTTAATTCAACTTTCCTACTCCTTCTTTCTGAATCTCAGTATAATTAAGCAAGATCTCAAACCATGAAAAGCAAAACAATGGGAGCTATAGCTTAAAGAAAAGGGAGTGAAAAATTTAAGTCACTAAAGAACACTGATGAAATGTTAAAACTATAATCAAGCAGTATGTCATTTTGTATTGTTTAATTTATTTTGACTCTGGAAGGGACCCTGGAAAAATTAGAACACTTGAAAATGTTGCATCTTCAATAAGTTTTTCCTTAAAGTTTAAAGAAGAACAAAGAAGAGAGATTATTGATATGATTATGCTCAAGTTAAAAGATTTTTTCTGAGAAATATTTACATTAAGTATATTGTTTGTATTTTAATGGTCATACTACAATAAGCAAAGATTTTAAATTTTTATTCTTTCGGTTCTCCAGAATTCATTCCATACAACTCCAGTGTGTGAAGGGAGTTCCATCATCGTGATGACATGCATCATGATGATATGAAAGTCCTACGCTGTTCACATTTCCCTAAAGTTTTGGTAGATGAGGACAGAGCACAAACTAACTTACTACAAATGTTCATATGTATGGTCACAGCAGATTATTACTAAGAAATTTACCTAGTGTTGGTCAATTTTTTGTCAACAATATTTTCCTAACACTACTAAAGTTGAGGGAGTATGAATGTTTGTCAATTTTGTATTCTGTCTTTGGGACTCACAAGTGACTAGCATAGACACAAGTGAAACAGAACTGAAGAGGGAGAGGAGTTATAAGGCAGTGAAGGAAAGAAGCTGTTTTATTCAATAAAATATTCTATTCTATTGGCAATGTCATAATCAGAGTAGGTGGTACAATAATTAGCATCCATTAGCTATACTGAAATGTATGGCTTTAATAAAAATTCATCATATATCCGCTGCAGAAAATCGGCTCAACTGGTAATAATGCAAGAAATGTTTAGAAAAAGGAATAGATCTCTATATCAAGTTATTGAAAATGTTTATTCTATTTATTCTGTTTGGAAACACTGCAATGTCTCTTTTGAAGTACGTGAGTATGTGTAAACTGAAGTAATTAATATCCTATTCACTAAACATTGTTTTCAATAACAAATGATCCAATGATACAGGCAGACATTCTAAGTCACATAATTAAATGTCAAAATTTGAGGTTGCTCAAAAGCTTATCATCAAACATGCAATTCACATGTTAGATAGGAAAAAAATTCATAGGTTTAGTTTATAAGAGACACTGACAGAAATAGTAGCTGCTCTTCAAACAGCTATAATTTGGAGGGTCTGTACCACGTGACTCTCATTATCTAATATTTATGTGTAATTTAGATGTGGATCAAGAAAAAATATGAATACCCCAGTTTCTCAGTCAACTGGCTATTCTTTGGCAATGAGAAACAGTCAAAGGAATTATTTATTGCTGTAATATGGTAAAATAATATTCTTTTAAGTTCCCATACACAATGTTAATAGAAATATCAATTAGTGCTTTATGTGCAAATTATTCTAGTAGAGACATTTTCAATAGATCCGCTGGTATTAACACTCATCATTTAGACTGTTTAGATGTGGTCATGAACTTTAGAGTCCCAGCAATTATCTTTGCAGTTAACTTTTATTGACAGAATTCTCAAGTCAGTCACAATTTCTGAGCAATTTGACTCTATTTGATTTTCAGTCCCATGGTATAATGGAGAGCACTCTGGACTCTGAATCCCAAGGTCCTGAGTTTGAGTCTCAGTGAGGACCGTCCCCTGGCAGTTAAATGCCTCCCTGCCATCCAATCCCATCAGATCTTGGATGCTCAGTAGGGTCAGCCCCGGTTAGTACCTGGTGCTGTGACAGTCCAAACTGTCACTGTCCAAGGTCACTCGGCCGTGGTAAATGGACCTTTAGGACTTAAATGGTGGGGCCAGTTCTGCACACGCTGTGCCTCATCTGAAAAATCAACTGTGCAGGCTTGAAGGACATATCTACATGGGGAGAGCCCTTCCCAAACCTTCCTTCGCGAAGTCTGGCCATACATACATGTGAAGAGCTTTTACTTTGTAGTAAAACATTACTGTTAGAGGTGTATGCAAACCACAAAATCCTGGTAATACTGATGTAGCTGTGAAGAACCCACAATAATCAGGTCTAGACCAGTCTATAACATCATAGGTGTATTGAGTGGCTACATTTTAGCTTGCTTTGATTATTATTATTTTTAAAATTAATATAGTTAATTGTTAGTAATAATAACCAATATGATCTGTTCTGGAAGTAATCTCCCATCTTCTCTCTCCCCTCTGACAGTACTTATTTTAATGTTGTCGGTGTTCTGTTTTCATTTGCATCTAAGAGACAACACAGCACATCTTTGTAATTGAATCAGTAGAGCACCACATCGCTTTGAGTAGGAAATAAAGGCCAGAAGAAAGAGGGGAAAAAATTATATCTAAATTAAGTTGGCTCTGTTGCTGAAGCCTGTCTGGTTGTTTAACACACCTAAAAATCTCCAAGAAAACAGGTAGGAATCCCGTTACTTGCATCCAGGAAAGAAAGCACCTGGGCTCTCCCTGGGTTCTAGTTTCAAAATACCTTTCTAAATAACATTTGCTGTGTCTCAAAAAAAATCCCAAACAAACAAACAACTTTATTCACATGACTGTAAAAGCAAAAACTTGTCACAGAAAAAAATTTCTGTTGAAGTTCATAACACAACAATGAGGTGACCAGACCCACTATAAAAAATGTACTGCTTTCATATAGACAATATGTTACCATAAATTGTCATAAATTTACTATCTGTGATAGTAAATAATGAGTGATATTATTTAAATTAAGCTATGTAACTGGGTTTGTTTGTTATTTGTATTTCGACACTGCTGGACTATAAGTAAGGATTTTCAAGGAAAAAAAACCAAAATGACTAATAGTTTCTTTTTCTCTATGTCTATCAGCTTATGGACACCAAGAATTCTTCATAAATTAGACATCTATACTGCAGCTGTAATGCTATATACACTTTTCAAATATCTTTATCTTATTTTTCCAGTAGAAAAAATAAAGTGGAATATTTAATTTCTGATCAAGACCTTGTACAACAAGTTCAATGTATTGTAGTTTTTTACAGGACTTAACAGTATTCCTTTACACTCATGCAACATTCTCCAAGTACAGAATTTATAAACAAAGAGACCACTTCTTTGAACAGGAATAGTTCACATTATGCTCCAGGACTATTAAAAGGAATTGATATGAATTGTCCAGTTACAAAATTCAGCCCACAAAGAAGAAAAGGCTTATATGTCATTTGAGTAACAACTCTCCTGAGGCCCATAGCCACACATGGGACACCATTAATATCCAAGTGACCTGAATCAAAACATTTCATTGTGTCTTTTGATTTGTTCTTGTAGAAGGTGGAATGTATGTTGATGGAAAACCAGCCTTCATATGATATACAATATAATCCTGATATAAAAAAAGGAAATTATGAAGAAAAAAAAAACTGACCTCAAGAGCAGTTCATTTCAACATGCACGAAGTAAGCCAAAAATGCCAGGAACCTGAAGTGAATGAACCAAGTGCTCCTAACTAAAGTCAAAAATAAAAAGAGAGTATAGAGAGGGTAGAAGCAGACACAGGTAAACTGAGAGTAAACAAGCATGCAGTGCAGGGATAGAGTTAGGAAAGCCAAAGCCCACCTGGCATTGAGCCTGTCAAGGGATGTCAAAGGCAACAAGAATGGCTTCTAAAAGTACGTAAGAAACAAAAATAAGTACTGGGGGAAATGTGTGTCATCTGCTGCCTGAGGTCATATCACTGGTGACACAGTACATGCAAAAGATGGATGTATAAAATGCCTTTTTTCCCATAAGTTTTATTAGGAAGACCCAGCACTGCTGAAGGAGCTGGCTGATGTCATAAGAGGCCACTCAGTAATCTGTGAAAGATTATGAAGATTGGAAAAAGTACTTGAGGATTGGAGGAAAACAAATGTCACTTCTATTTTCATAAAGGCCAAAGAACCCAGCAAATCACAGGCCAGGCAGTCTAATTTCACTGCGAAGCTAAACAGACATCTAATCCTGGGAACCACTTCCAGGTGCATGAAACACAAGAAAATCATCAAAAATCATCAGCTTGGCTTCAGCAAGGGAAAGTCAGGCTTGTCCATCTTGATGAAGCTCTACAGTGAAATGTCTGGCTTGACAGACTGTGGGAAGACAATGGATACTCTATACTTCGATTTCAGTGAGGCTTCCAAAATTGTGTACCATAAGAATTTCATAGAGATTTTGATGAATTGAGGGCTGGATGAGCAGACAGTGAAGTGAATCGAAAACTACCTGAATGGCCAGGCCCAGAGAGTGGTGGCACTGAAACAAAGTCTAGTTGGAAGCCATTAACTAGAGATGTATCCAAAGGGTCAACACCTAAAAAAGAATAGAACACACTATTTCAGTTGGAAGGGACCTTAAATGCTTATCTAGTCTAACTGCCTGAACAATTCAGGACTGACCAAACCTTAAAGTATGATTTTAAGAACATTTTCCAAATGCCTCTTAAACACTGACAGGCTTGGGGCAGTGACCACCTCTCTAGGAATTCAGTGTTTAACTGCCCTGTCTGCAAAGAAATGCATATCAATATCCAGTGTGAATCTCCTCTGCACAGCTTTAAGCCATCCCCCATATGCAGTGACTGGATACAAGGGAGAAGAGATCAGCACTTCCTCCTCCACTTCCTCTCTTCGGGAAGCTGTACAGAGCAATGAGATTAACCTTTAGCCATATTTCCTCCAAACTAGACAAACCCAAACTCTGCCTCCTTCCAGGATACTCCTTTCAGTTCTTTAACCTGTTTCCCTCCCCTAGACCTGCATATCCTTCCTAAACTGAGGGGCCAAGAGCTGCACATAGTATTGCAGGTGATGCGACACAAATGTTGGATAAAGTGAGATAATCACCTCTCCTGACCAGCTGATTACTCTGCGTTTGATGCACCTAAGCATGTGCTTTTCTCTCTTGGCTGCCAGGGCACACTGCTGGCTCATATATCAGCATCCCCACATCCCTTTCTGTAGGGTTGCTCTCCAGGCATTTCTGTCCCAATTTATACTTGTGTCCAGCATTACTCCATCCTAGGTGCAGGTATTGTAGGCTGCATTAGGTATAGTACTGCCAGCAGGCCAAGGGAAGTGATCCTTGCACTTTACTCAGCACTGGTAAGGCCATACCTGGAGCACTGTACCAGTACAAGAATGCCATGAACGTACTGGAAAAAGTCCAACAAAGGACCACAAAGATAATGAAGGGGCTGAAGTGTGTTTTCTATGAAGAAACTGAAAGAGCTGGAACTATTTAGCCTAGAAGAAAGAAGGCTCAAGGAGAGCTGGTATATAAATACCTGAAGGCAGAGTGCAGATAGGACAGAGCCAGGCTCTTCTCAGTGGTGTCCAGTGACAGGACCAGACACTAAGAACACAAACTGAAACACGGGAGGTCCCTTCTGAACATCAGGAGATACTTTTTCAGTGTGAGGAAGACTGAGCACTGACACAGCTTTCCCAGTGAGGTTGTGAAGGCTCCATCCCTAGAGATACTCTAAAGCTATCTAGACATTTTCCTGAAAAACTGGCTCCAGATAGCCCTGCTCGAGGAGGGTGGTTGAATCAGATGACCTCCAGAGGTCCCTTCCCACTTCAGCCCTTTCTGTGATTATACTTTATGATTTATTTTTACATGTTTATAGGTCAGTCAAATGAATGTGTTGTGAGATTTGTCTCTGTACCCTCTAAATTCCCTATAACAAAAGTTTTAACCTTGCTTATAAAATGCCTTTAAGCATTTGGTTTACCAATGTAAATCCCTGTTAGAACTATTTCAGAGAAGTCTTGAATATTGCGTTCTACATTGTTAGAAGACTTTAGGGACTAGCAAGGCCTTTTGAAAGCTAAACCATCACTTTAATATGAGTGAGATTAAAGAACACATGGTCTGGTCACATCTGCTTCATTCTGAACAAGTATGTTACTGCAATCTGTAGAAGCTGAGAACAATAGAGGGCTCATACTGAGAGGCCTGGTAAATGACAGTTGTGCTAATGTCCTTTGTGACAGATATTGCACGACCCCTGGAAAATAAATAAATACACAACATGACTAAACTGTACATCTGGAAATATTGTCAAAATATGTCTAAACATTGTTCACTGTGAAAAGAGTGGTGTTGCTAAAAATACCTCTCAGAAGTTACCCTGACCTGCTATTTGAAGTCTGTGCCTTTTTGAAGAACAGAGCATACAGAAGAACAGGGAGCCTCTTTATAGTGCTGCTGTTTTTCATCTTCTTATAAAGTTATTGACACATACAGCATAAGGTATGTAAGAAGTTGACTTCTGAACTACTGGTGCATATCTTACAGTTATATTAGCCTAGGAATCTTCCTATGCAGAGATCAGGTCACTAAGTGTTGACCATAGTGAAAAAAAAAAGGTATGAATCATCAGCAGTACAACCTCACCATAATTTTTTGTCTCAAAAACATATTCTAGGAAGTGATTCTGATCTGGGAGTTAAATAGTCAAAATAACATGATAAGGTATATTTTTCCATTTCAGGTCTTATCAACAGGTCAGTCAAATTAAAAAAAAATCATCTTAGAAGAGCAGATCAATTTGAAAAATCTCACTGGTGTCAAAATATCTGAGAAGCAGTTATGTTTATTTTTTCCATTTCAATGCTTTTAATTTGGGTGCTACTTTCACACTAGTAGGGAAGAAAACAGAAGAAAAGTACAGAGGAGACTAATCCGTGCTTATAACTCCATACACTGTCCGCAGATTTGGCTGATGCTACTTCAAGCAAACACAAATATTGGTGTATATATTATAATGTTTGAGCCCTTTCTGATTTCAGAGGTGAAATTGCACTTTCAATTGTATTCCATCACCATCTGAAATAAGATCCTTTATGAATTCAACAAAAAAAATGTTTTTAATTTTTGCTTCACATTGAAACCTTGTAAAAACATATTGCGAGGACATAGAGGGTTGCAAAGAAAAGGTAGGTCAGTCAGTGGCTGCTTAGCATACAGATTTTGGTGGTCTGCTGCTCCAAAGATTTCCACTTCACAAACTTTTCCTCTTTAAGTAATTAATTGGGGAAAGAATGCCTGATCTCTGTATTTTTTTCCCCTGTGATAGTACATAATAAATACCTTATATCTATTTATATAGTCCCCATGCTGGTCTAGTTAATACATCTAATTTATATCTGAGATGTTATTTCTGAGTACTCATTCTGCACTAATTGGATTCCAGAGGCCTCTGTTGGTCAATCACTTCTTCCTTATGTCATCCTCCAAAAAATCTTAAGTATGTGATTCCCCAGTTGGTCAGGAAAAACTAAATGTTTTATCTTAACTACTATAGTAATGAAAAAGAGCTCTAGAAATTGAGACAAGAGGTAACTGATCCACTTTATGAAATATTATTGGGGAACATTTCTCTTTTTTATTAATATTTCTTCTTCATTTTCTCAGAAGATACAAAAAAGGGAAAGAAATAGACTAACCTGTGATACTAGATTTGTCTTACATATAGTCAACAATGTTACAATTTATGTATGCTGCAGTGAACGTAGCTGGCATTATAGATGGTATTGCAGTCAGATTTTTTTTTTGATTGGCACTAGAAAAATTACTAGGCTCACATTATTTGAGGAACTTGACTTCCTCAGTGATTAAGAAACCATTTAAGATATATTTGTCATTCTGCAGTTTAACAAATTTACAGAATTAAGCTTTTGCATGACTTCATCCTTTGAAACTTATACCAGAATGTCAATGTCTATTAGCATTTGCTTCTGTAAAGAATAAGCTGTTATGAATTTGCTCATTGCTAATGCAATATGCTTTGCTCCTGGGGTATTACTGTTCTGGCTTCTATGACTAGGATCTGTTTTTTTATGCTCACAACAAACCAAATTTCGCAGTCCTTAGTCTAGCACAGACTATACTGCAGTCACTGGGAGCTTTTACAGAATGCCAACTTCATGATTGATACAACAGTATTGCTTGCTTCAAAATATTTAAACTCAAATGCCTTATCTACCTATGATGTATATATGTACCATTGATCTAGCATATGGATATTGCTTATCTATTCAAATTTTATCTTAATTGTCTGCTGCTGAAACCCAGATAATTCTCCGCTATAAAGTTTACAGATTCCTGCATTCTAATTTGTTTAGGTGGGTCTTAGTGAAGCTTGCTGAATTCATCTAAGTAAGCAGACCAGTATCTATATATTATTGCTATGCTAACTTGAGATTTTCAAATCAAATGAGCAAATCTGAATTTTCTCCATAGAGTCACTACAGTATAGTTCTTTTTCTGTGTTCTGATAAAACACAGAAATGGGTGTCTTCTGGCATATGCCTTAAAAGGAAATATGTTTTTTAAATCTAAACCTACTTGAGTCAGATTCATGCCTAACAAATATGTTACAGATTCTTTAAGGAATAGGTGCATATGCAGATAAATTAATGCCCTTGAAAAAAACCACAATGTTTTTAGGAGGTTTTTAGCCATAAAGGCTTTTAAGGAGACAAAGATGTTACAGAATTTTAGTCTTGTGGTGAAAAGATTAAAAGTAAAGGCTAAGGATAATTTACCATCTTATACATTGGAAATTTTACTTGAGTATTTTCTGCTGGAAGCTTTTATTATGTTCATAAACTAGCCAGGAAAAAAAAGCCAAAAACCAATGAACAACAACCCTCAACTCAGAAAATACTGAGATAAAAAAGACTACTTGATATAAAAGCTTATCCATGTAATAACAGATGGAGGTCTGCAGACCCATCTTGTGATACTGATTGGCTTGATTATATAAGGAATTTTTGTTTCATGAGGATGGTAAGATATTGGAACCAATTGCCCAGAGAAATTATGGATGCCCCATCCCTGAAAGTGTCTGAGGTCAATCTGGATGGGTTGTTGAATAAACTCATCTAGTGAAAGATATACATAGCCATGACAGGATCATTGGACTAGATAAACTTGAAAGGTTTTGGAGGACAGACATAAGCATCTAAGCATGTTTTGTCACATGCATTCTGACTGTTGAAACAGGCAGGCTGCAATTTGAAAAGAGGGTCAGCCTTGGGTTGAGCTGGCAAAATGCCAGCTACTCAACACAGAATCAGAGCTTCTCTCCCCCCCTGCCCCGTCCCGCCCAAGAAAATAGAGGAAAAGAAAAAAACTCTGGAAACTCAAACTAGGTTTAAACTTAAATTAATTATATATATTTATACATAAATGAGAAAGTTAAGAAAAAAACTACAATATAACACACACTTACACAAGTTAGATATAACAATTTTCTACCTCCCACCGAAAACAGGTTCCATCACTCTAGATCCATAAGCACCCCAAAAGACACCCAGCAAGAAAGAGAAAGTATAACAACAAAATGTTTCTACTTCCCTGAACTCAAAAAAAATGCAAGTAGTGGCAGCAGTAGCAGGACCCAAGACAGCAAGACAGCAGCTGCCTGTCTTGCCTCTACTTCAGCCATGATGGAACTGAGCGAACACCTCCTACTCCTGTATTCATATCTGAGGTTTGCATCATCTGGTATGAAATATTTCTTTGGTAACTTAAGTCAGGTGATACCTGTCTCTCCTAATTGACATAGATTCTCTGAGCCTGCTGATTTGAGGCCTAGCTAAAACCACCACAGGGTCCCACAGGGATGGGGCAGTGTTGTTCTGAGACAACTTTGTTTTCCACCCTGAGACTCATGTTTCCCCTGATTCACTTCTTGGAGGGCTTTAAAGGGCTGACTGCACATGCAGGGAATGGAATGACATGGAGAATCTGGTTTTCATAAGCATGCAGCAGGCTAACTATAAAAGGAAGTGGATCAGTCCCCCTTGCCTTAATTTTTTACTATCTCCCTCTCTCTTTGTTGACCCAAGATCCAAACCATCTACATACCAGGATCAACATGGGATCTATGGACTGATGATTTTCTTTCTTCTCTTTCTTCCTTTTCTGCATTTATTCATCTCCTCTCTTGCTCTGTCTTGGCAAAGTGCAGATGTCATATTTTATCCCTTATGCAGTACTGAAGTTTGTTATGAGAACTAGGGGCTTTTTGAAGGGTGTTGTAAAAATTAAGAGTTTTTTAGCCAACACTTTCAGGACTCAACAGGTTGCCAGAGTTAAGGTGACTATATAGTAAAAGCATGAGTTCCCTGACACGTGGAGGCCTGACACTTTGTTCATCACTTTTCCTACCACGTGGATTGTGACAAAGTCCCGTCACACCCAAACTGTTCTATGATTTTATAATTACTAAAGGAAATTCAGTATTAATAAAGACAAACTACTACAGGAGGAAGCAACTTTACCATACAGGTTAAAAGTTAACCTATCCTAATCTAGACTTCTATAATATCAATGTTGGCTTGCAAAGAATTCTTCTGGACATTCTTCATAATGAGGGAAAATAAGTACACAGAAGACATTAATTATTTCATTCAAAAGCAAATATTTCATTGCTGAATATTATAATGTATGCTTGTATTATTGACACAAGATTATAAGCATATGCTAATATATGACAGAATCCCAAAATCACAGAATAGGCAAGGTTAGGAGGGATCATAGTGGGTCATCTGGTCCAACTTCCCTGCTCAAGACCAGTCATTTTAGAGCACATTTTACAGGATTGTGTCCAGACGATTCTTGGATGTCCCCAGTGAGGAGACTGACTAACCTGTCTGAGCAATCTGTTCCTGTGCATATTTACCTGTACAGTAAAGTTCTTGTATTCTGGTGGAACTCCTTGTTGATCAGTTTCTGCCCATTGCTGCTCGTCCTATTGTGTGGCACCACTGGGAAGAGCCTGGCTCCATTCTCTTGACTCTCTCTCTTCAGATACTTTGCTGAGGTCATCTCTCAGTTGTTCAGATGAGAATGAGATGATGTTGAGATGATACTAGGCATGGATGAAGTTACCTCTTAGTTGTTTCTTCTCAAGGCTGAACAGGCCCATCTCCCTCAGCCTTTTCTCATAAGAGATATGCTCCAGTCCTTTAATCATCTTTGTTGCCCTTTGCTGGACCTTCTCCAGGAGCTCCATGTCTCTTTTCTACTGGGGAGGCCAGAACTGGACAGAGCACTACAGATGTGACCTCAGTAGGGCTGAGTAGAGGGACAGGATCAGCTCCCTCAACCTGCTGGCAATGCTTGTCCTAATGCATTCTAGGATACCACTGGCCTTCTTGGCCCCAAGGCTAAAGTAAACAATATTTAAATTGCAGAGGAATGAGGACACCACGCACAGACCAATGTGATCAAGCGAATGCCATTTATTTCACACTGCACACAGTTTATACACAGGGTTAAGTCTACGTTCTATTGGCTAAATTGAATCCCAGACCATCAAACTACAAATCCTAACTGGTTAGAATCCATATCTCACAAGTCCAGTGTTTTGATGAACTCATCCTAACTGCTTTCAGGTACACCTCCAGAGTCCTGTGGGAAGTTTGAGGAGTTTCTCATGAGAAACTTCTGGGAAGTAACTGAGAGCTTCCAGGGAGTAATTTCCCCCCTACTACTCAGCAGCAGCTGCGGCCCTGTTTATTCTTAGCTGGCAGCTCTTTCAATCCCACAGGGTCCATATAGATCTGAATTCACATTTCATTTCTCTGTATCAACACCAAGGCCACTCTGTGAGCCTATGGAAAGCTCGTTGTCCACCAGGACACCCAGGTCCTCCTCCACAGAGCTGCTTTCCAGCAAGTTGAGATACAGCCTGTAGTGGTGCCTGGGGTTATTCTTCCCTGTCTACTGGGCCCTGCATTTGCCCTTATTGAAGTTTAGATAGTACTTGTCTTCTCATGTCTCCAGCCTGTTGAGGTCCTTCTGAAGGGCTGCACAGCCACTCCTTCCAGCTTTGTGTCATCAGTAAACTTGCTGAGGAAGCCTCTGCCCCCAGGTATTTCATTGTAGAAGACAATCAGGTTGATGAAGCATGATTTACCTTTATTGAATCCATGCTGACTATTCCTGATCACCTTCTTGTCATTCATATGGACAACGATGGTCTCCAGAATGAGAGGCTCCATCACCTTTCCAGGGATTGAGGTGAAGCTTTCTGGTAGTTCCCTGGGTCCTCCTTCTTGCCCTTTTTTAAGACCAGGGTGGTACTGATTTCCAATTTTCAGGCACCTTTCCTGATCTCCATGATCTTTTAAAGATGATCATGGCTGGCCAAGTTCTGGTGTCTGCCAGCGCACTCAGCACTTGTGGATGCATTCTGTCAGGACCCATGGACATATGAATGTCTTCAAAAGATTCTTGGCTGAGGTATAGTTTCTTTATGTATTATGAAGTATTTTATTATTTGTATTATATAGTATCTATATGACCTTTGTAAGCATTTTTCAAATTCAGTTAAACTGATTGGTATTAATCACCTTCTCAGATTGTGTCTCAGTCCAAAAACCAGTAACTTTCAATAAAGTCTTAAACTATGGCTATTAGTTGGCTTGCAAATAAGTGATCATAATATTATTTTAAATCTGATTTGTACAACACATCTACTTTGCCTTATTTAATCTAAATGCTTATTTTCTCCGTCATGGTATCACAAGACCCTGCAGTAGCAGTTGGAAGGGTTTTAAAGACTTCATGTTTCATAACTTGTCTGAGAGAAGAACATCTGTGCAAAATATCTGCCTAAGTGGAGTAACCAAAAAGCCTGCAGGGAGAAGCTTCCTTTGTTATAATTTTTTCCTTTGCTTCACCCAAAAAACACTCAAGATGATTTATGAAGCAGTCTTGCCATAGGGCACTGATGGAAATCAGAACCTGGTCTTGAAACTGACTCCACTAAGAAAGGACATCTTCTGGAAGCACACTCAACATTCCTGACTGCTCTTCTTAAATGTTGTAATGATAATAAGTAACAACACTGACATCTTAAAAAAGTTCACTGTTTGCAAGAGCAGGTCACATACCCACAACAGACATTTCAGGCTCTTTATTGCCTGTGGCTGCCATTAGTATATATTGACCAGGCAACTCATCATTCAAACTAAATCAAGCCAAATTAAAAAAAAAAGACAAAACAAAACAAACTACCTGATGAACGGGAGTAATGATGACAGTGTTTAGTCTAAAAAAATTGATTCCTTGGCTGTCCAGAGAAGAAACTTAAAACATCCTTCCATTAATTTAACCTGTTCAATTTAAATGCACTCCTAAAGAAAAGAAGTGGCCAAGGAGAAACAACTACTTGTACTTCTAAGCATTGTATAAATATCTTCAAACGCTTTGTGAGTTGATCCCTACTAACTTTAATATTTACATGACCAACCCAAGATGGGTCATATCAAGATTTTTATATTTGATGAGACTGTATAACTACCATAATTTCTAGTTGTCAAAGCTTCTGCATCAGCAGCTTCCTTTTAATATGTTATTAACATTCTGTAAAAGTCTTTCACCTGCAGAAAAGATTTTTCATAGATACCACTATGAACTAAACAAGTTTAGAAGTAATTTAAAGTATTCTATTAAGTCAAGTGCTTTTAAATACCTTCCTTAGTATCTTTTTTCAATACTTTTGCAGACAGAATAATGGGCTAAGTGGGCCGTTAAGCTAATGCGATAGAGTTGTTCCTATTACATATTAGGCTTATTTAAATTAGGCAGATCTATGCCAGTACTTTGCAGTAACTTGACCCTTTCAACATATAATATATACAGTGTAGCAATAATGTATTTTGGCTCCACTTATGTTCCCATTTAACAGATACTTCTTTCAGTTTGGACCATTAGTTTTATATCTCCTACAGACTGTTTCCAGAACAGTGTAAACGTTTTGAGCGTGCCAGGTTTCACTACATTAAAGTAAAATTAAAGAAGAATGAAAAGATGAAAATTTAAATTAGGCAAGGCAGTCATTTCTTGGCACCTTTTTCCTAGCTGCTGTAATGATAATGAGTAATATCATAATTGACTTAACAAATTCCATATTTTTCTGCCTTCTTTGCCAGTGATACTAGCTTATGTTAATTAGAAGATTCAGATCCCTTTTTTTTGGTAGATTTCCTTCTTTTTCATTTTTCTTTTTTTTTTTTAATTGATTTTTAAAGTAATGTTAAAAAAAAGTTGACTGTTAAAATTTCAGTATTTGGTTAGTATATGAACATTTCCATGGGAATAAAAATAATGCAAATCTGGGAAGGAACTTTGGAAAAAAATGAAAATATTCCAAGAAAAAACAGTTACAGCTTTTGGATTACTTTTTTAGGCTTTCAGTGAAATAGGAAAAGAGTGAAAATATTTTTCATAAAAAATAAACGTAAAATTACATAAATAGTTATTATACAATTGTCTTAAATTTAGATCATCTATGACAGTATTTTCGTATTTGATACGTCAATTTAAATAATTTAATTTATTTTATTCCAGTTTAGAATTTGAAGTCCTATAAAATGGGTGTTGTGGTGAGTTTACTTTAAATAATTCTTTTATTAATAAAATGATTGATAGGAGAAAAGTTCATCTTGCTACTAGGAGCTTTCCAGGACTGATTTTCTGAAAAATCCTGAAGAATATTTCATGCTAACATTTTAATACATTTAAATAATTAATATTTAAATAAATATTCAAATAAATATTTTATTTCAATATTTAAATAAACAATATTTAATATTTTTGTTTGCTGGAATGAAATTAAATAAAACAATCTATGGAAAACTGGGAGATGACCAACTTCCATACTAAAGAGCTATGAAGTCTATAATTCGTCTCAAGTTCATTTGAAATTCTCCTAAATCATAATAAAATTAGTCTGAATTTCAGTCTAGTAAAAATAGCATAAAAGAAGTAGATTTTTTACATGGCTTCAGGAATTCTACTGCAGGCATTTGGAAAAACTTTGGAGTAATAATTAACTTGTTCTTTTAAAAAGATATCTCCACGTTTTTCCCCACTACACTCAATGAGTGAAGTGGTTTCCCTGGGAATAGTGGGCTCATGAGGGGAAGCCTGCCCTGGGAACTTGGATGGCACCCAGAGGCACTTCCCAGGACTGACTACCCTCACATTGCTCACAAATGAGTGACTGTTTTTCTACTTAATGTCCCTGAATGATCCTTCAGCTCCTGGGTGGAGCAACATGATCTCCTGGAACCCCTGAATGAGAGGCTTCAGTGTGTGCAATTCCCTGAGGTTGGATTAGTTGATCTGAGCGTAGTGCTAATAACACCAAGGTCATGCTTTGATCCCAGCAAGGGCCAATCACTAGAGTTGGATTCGATGACCCTTGTGAGTTGCCTCCAACTTAGAATATTCTGTGATTCTATCAGCATGTGAGGGTGTGTTTTAAGTCATCATCCTTGTCCGTGCCCCAACAGGCACAGTGAACCCATAATGTGTTCAATGTCATTGGAGCTAGTGTTCCCTCCACTGTGTGCTAGTTTTGGCCAGTGTTTTTAGTTGTGAATTTAAGTTTGTCTGTGATTGTTATCTGAATAAAGTTATTTCTGTGTACCTACATGACACTTTCTCTGAATATAAGTGCTGAAATAGAACCCAGTGTTTAATTTTTTAGCCTGTTACATACTTCTAGGAGTTACTACGTCTAAAAATTTCTTTACTAGTCTAGTGTTGGGAGATTACAAAACATTGCCAAAAGGACCACTTGAATGTTTGCATTCCCAAGAATTACTCCCATTATTGTGGTTATTTTTTTTAGTCTATACTGATATCAAGGCTTGACACATACCCTGAGTAGCATTTTTAATTTAATACAAATTCTCACTCATTTTCCCCCTTTGCTACTTTTAATAGCTGGAGAAAACAAAGAGATGAATTCTCAATGTACTTAGGCACTTTAATTTATTTGAGGGATACCAATGGATGTTAGGGTCAAAATATACTTTAACTCAGTGTAATAAGGGAATTTCCAGTCATGAAATGAATCTGTATTGGAGCTGAAACTCAGATCTAGGTCTCATAACTTCTACATCTATTTCCAAAATATCTGATTGTGTTATACTCAAGCAGTTAACTCTGTGGTCTTGGAAGACCAGACGTTATAAGAAGTTAGCTAGATTAAATGGAATATATTAGAATTTTAAGTAATAAGAAAATGATTCATGAATAGGAATAGATTTATGGTTCATACCACCTGCAAATTACATTCTGCCTGGCTCTGTGAGCAAAGACATGCAACATACTCTTTGGGAATAAAACTGTTCACATGCAAATGTATATTATTCCAGTCAAGTTGTATGTCAAAGGTTATCTGCTTTTAATTAAGATTTTCTAGGTTCAAAGAGGATTTTGTAGTGATGATATATGTTAAGTGTGAGGAAATGAAAAATAAACCATCTATCTAGAGGGAAATACATTTTCATTTAGTGATGAATAAATGGGACATGAAAAGCCAGAAGAGCTATTGGTCCAGTGTTCATTCTATGTCCTCAGCTTGATTAGAAGTTGTCAGGCAGCAGAAAATGCTCACACTTAAAAATAACAAAGACCTCTGACTGAGTAATGCAAATGATTCTCTGAAAAAAGAGGGGGGTTTAGCTTTGAAAATCTGTGATGAGAGCCTAGGGAGAAATCCTAAAACCTGGTAGGTAGGTAGGTAGGTAGGTAGGTAGGTAGGTAGGTAGATAGATAGATAGATAGATAGATAGATAGATAGATAGATAGATAGATAGATAGATAATGTAGGTAGTAAACAAACTCTAAATTCATAGATTTTTCTTTAAGCTTATTCATCATAATATACTAACAAACTTTTCTTAAGCTATCTTTAATTAATAAGATGTTAAAAGGAAAAATGAAGGAAAAAGGGAAGTTATTGCAGGCTCTGGTCAAAGTCACAAGTCAAAACACTATATGATAAAAAATATGCTCGCATGAAATAGATGAAGAGCCTTTAGATAACATGTGAAAGGAACAGAATCCTAGATCTCACACATGTTCACATTGTTTTGATATGTAATCTCACAATGTCTTATTTTCAGATGACATGGAGCACTTCATGATTCGCCTCCAAAATTCAAAATACAGTCTCTAAGAACGTTTCACTGAAAGCTAGGTGATGTCTGTAAGGACTGTTGTCAACCGGAATTCTTCAGAGGCTGTGCTTTTTTAATTCCTATTATTAACAGTATGTTTGTTAACCAGCTAACACTCTCAGTGTTGAGGGGGAAAGCAAGTCATCCAGTGTTAAAAATAACCACTCAGAATTAACGGAGGAAGATGAGTAACAAAAATGAAGACAGTCAAAATTAAGACGTATTTAAAGAAAGCAACCAGTAGAAAAAGCAAGAACAGCTCAGAGCTAATCAACTATTCAAGGACAAAAATGCAAATATAGTTTAGGAATGTCCCTTTAGAAGTGTATTTCACACACTATCTTTAACACAATGTAATCCTGAATTATAAAGAATTCCATTCAAATACATCCCTGCATCTACCTGAGTACAAAAGGAAGAAAGGAGTACTGTAATCATAGAATTTGTGCCAATGCTTACCTAGAACAGAGAATTTAAAAAAAAAAATTAAAGGGACAGTCATTATTCCTTTAGAAATAGATTTTTAAAAGCATATTAGCTCTTGACAGCCATATAAATGGGAATTATTTTCTTATCACCAAAAGCAGATACATCTGCAGTCAGTTACCCACTGTATCTCAACTCTAGCCCATGGGGACTGCATCTAATGAAGAGAAGGCAATTGCATGTTCATGTCAATCTTCATTCTTTTAGCAGGGATTGCCAATGAACACCAGGTGTTTTGATGATTTTTGTGTTACAGATGCTTGTCCACTGGGATATGACTTCTGCTGGTGACTTGTACTGTACCTCTAGAGCAGCTACCAGATGGTGACCTTTCAGTCCCTTATCAGCCTCTGTTGCATTGAAGCCCATGACTTAGAGGTGAAAGATGCTTTATATAGTCTTATGAACCATTGCAGTCTTCACAGTATATCATTACTTTTTAATTTCTCTATGAATTTTATGCCCCTCTGTAGGCAATGAGAAAGAAAAAGAACATGACATAAAATTCAACAAAAAAGAGGCATTGGTGAAAAAAATCCCAACAAATCAACAACTTTTTTTTTTCCCAGTGATTAATACTTTCTTTAAAATTTTATAGCAAGAAAATATTTTGTAAGATTTACTTATTCTCTGAAGACTTAGGGTAGTACATTATATTTTTGGACCTTAACTAATCAGCTTGGAAAAATCCCTAGTAGAAATGAAAATGGGTAAACATAAAACATAAAAACCTCTTGAAATAGTAAAGAAATTTGCCATCTACATATCCTGTGACATAGTGATAGCAGATCTAGATAAATGAATATATAAAAAAATAGGAAATGTAAAAGAAAAGTGAAAATTAAGAAAATAGGTGAAGACCTCCTAAAGAATTATTTTTTGTGCAGCTGAATCCAACTTGTCTTTTTGAAGGATTTGATAATTTAAAGAATGAAGTTTACAAAAAAAGTTGATCAAAATAAACTACTAAGATTTTAAATATAGCAAAGATTGTGAGAAAAGAGGTTTGTATGCTCTGGGGTTTTTTTGTTTTACTTTGCTGTTTTTTTTAATTTTTGGTTCGGGCTTTTTTTTTGTTGTTGTTTGGTTTTTGTGGGAGTGTGTATTTTGGTAGTTCTCAAAAGTGGAAGAAAACATTCTTTTAAAAAAGAAAAGTTGTATCATAAAACTTTATGAGTGATTTGACCTGATAGTCTGACAGAGCTTCGTCTTTAATAATTTTAGATGTTTTTATTTGAGATAATTACTTTATAACTTCTGTAAAATCAGATGAGAGCAATAGCTAGTTTCTAGGGAATGATTCATCTTATCCATATGCAGAAGTCTAAAATAGTTTAGGCTTACTACATTAAGAAAAAATACCTCTGTTTTAGCTATGAAGGAAGTCTGGTGTGAATACCTCAAATATTGATGTCAGTTTTGTTAAGGAAAAAGTAAATGAATTGGTCATCATCATTTGTGCATTTCTGAATCACCAAGAAACACACAGAAGACCAAGCTTTATAAAAGGTGGTAACATTACTGAGACAGGAACAAGAGTAACGTAATCTTCACTTGCCTTGCTATTCCAAATTATGTAGGACTCCAGGGGCAGTCAATATTGCACCAAAAAGGGCTGTTTTCAATTATACTCACATTCAAGATTGCTTTTTCCACAATGAAATAATAATAATATATGAAGACATTTAAAAAAGAAAGGAGCTGATCCTGGTAAATACCTTACTTGTTGGATGATGATACACAAGAACAGGGACATTTTCTTAAAAGAATAAGGAATACAATATAAAGCTGAAAGTAATCTCTTTATTCCAGATATTGTCGGAGAGACAATAAATTTTTCCATTGATCTTTTCCCAGTTTGCCAAGTATAGAGATACTTAGTTTCATTTCTAAGGAGAAAATGCCCCAGCTGTTAATATTGAACCTAATCGTGAATTTACTATTTCTATTCGTTAAAAATTGCATATATTTTACACTATTACATATATTGCAGAATTCAAATGCCAACAAGCAGAGACCTTAATAAATACTTAAATATGTATACTTAGAACTACTTTAACAACATTTGGCAGTTTTGGGGGTTTTTTTCCTGAAAGACATTTTAGACAAATTGAAATATCTCATAGGGTGATGCTGATTTTGTTGTAATTCAGACAGAAAAAAATAATAAAGAAGTATCATGAGTTGCTTCTAGGATATTTATTTCATTGCATTCTTTTTTTCCAGTGCATTCATATTCTCTGTGGATAACGCAATTGATATCAAACTAGGGTTCTGCATTCCTATTTGTGAGCTCTGATGTTCTGTATCATGTATTTCTGACTATGAGAGAAAGAATTAGTAGACATAAGTCACTGATTTTTTGCTGAAGGTGTCTACCTCTCTCCATGAACTCTCAAGTGATTGTGAATATTTGTATATGGGCAGGTAAAGTGACCCAAAGGAGTTAAATAATTGTTTTGGAGAATCCTACAATTACAATATAAGACTGGGGATGGGGGAAGAAAATGACTTTGGACTAGATTCTGCCAAGTCCTGAGAACTGAATGCCTATTAATATAAAGACTTTACTCCTTTAAAAATTTTCTTTTTGTTTAATTTCATATGATAGAAAATGATTGTGCACTGTGGGTACATCTGAACTGAAATAAAAATGTGTGTTACAGTTTTAATAAAACACAATATATCTAAATTCAGATAGCACTTTTTAGGAAAAATATATGTTTAATTAATTGTTCATATTTACAACTTAAAACTTTTACAATTTAATGGTACCTCAAATTTTATCAATTTATGAACTTTGCATTTATGTATGAATAAGAAACAAAAGGAGAGAAGCACCAGAAAAAAGATGTGCAATAAGCATTGTTGTCCTCATTTCCCTGTTCTCAGACAGCAAAACTTTAGCCTGTAGTTCTTTTGCCTGAAAATAACAGTTCATATATTTAACTTTTCAAAATGTACATGTTTTTAATTCTGCTAAAGAAGAAATGACAATGTCATCCATCGTCACTTTTCCCAATTAGTACTGGAATACAGCTTAGCCGGAAAGAGAATAATAAAATTAATTAATAATGAAACAATCTTAGATTTATTTTTTTTTTAACCTGGAAGTTTGTGTTGTTTAGTTATGTTGGGAAAAGACAGAATTGCTTTGTCTCTTTTAAAAATTATATGCTGCAATGTCATGCCATTTCTGGATCCCAGGTATGATGTGGTTTTTCTAGTGAAAGGAAGGAAAAGTTATGATAAGAGTGTGACACAAAGCTGATTTAAGTATGACTCCTTTTTACTTCAAAGTTACAATTTTTAAAATAGAATTCTAACACCTTTAGCTATCTGCAAGAGGCATAAATTTATTTCTGAAAAAAGATTGTATCAGGAGAAGTAAAGTATTCCAAAGATCATCTCAAACCAAACCTTCTTATAAACCAATGTTGAAAACCTATTATGAAGATTATTTTTTTCCATAACATTTGCCTTTTCTTGTAAGTGTATTACATCTGAAAGGCAAGCCTGTCAAGATTTTGAAACTTTTTCTCATTTACTGTAAAATCAGCTGGACTTAAGAACATTTTTAATATGATAACATGAGTGGTACAGATATGGAACAAATGATGCTGTAAAATCAATGTCTAAGATAGAAAGCACAGAAACATTAAAGGTCATTGTAAATACTGATGAATAGATAGAAAACTGGATGACAGTGATTGGAATTTGTCACTCAAATCTTTTTGCTTCACAAATCTGAAAGCATTGTGGATTTCTATAAAAATATTTATCAGTCAGATGTAATATGTGGAGGATAATAAACAACCTCCCCCCAGAAAAAAACCCAAACCCCAAAGGAACAACCCCCCCAACCCAAAAAACCAAACAAACGACAAAAAACCCAAGTGTATTTACACATACGTGTGTGTCTGGGCACACATAGATATTTATATAGTAGTTAAAGAATCACAGATCCTTGTAATAGAAGTATTTAGAAAACTGATAATCTACTTTCAAAAATTGCAACCAAAGTTTACTAGACATTCATGAACAGCACAAATAGTGCTTTTCAAAGCAGTTAGTCTTTAATAAGTATATTCTGTGTTACCTATGAGTGTACAATGCCACAGAGCTGATACTGGGTAGATGCCTGTAGTGACAGTCACTAATGCTGTAAGTTTTTGAGGTGGAGGTGGTCAAAGTTGGAGAAATTTTTAGTGAAGGAAACTGGAACCGAAGTGGGCTTCCCCACTTCCACTTTTATGAGTGCAAAACATCTCTGCTTTGCTTATGTAAATCAGCCTCATTTTCTTCCTTGACCATGTTAACTTGCCTAGGGGTAAATGAAAAGATAGGGTATGATCTACCTTATGATCATGTAGTATTTTAACCCTGTCTGGATGCCAGGTACCAACCAAAGCCACTCTATTACTCCTCCCACAAGTGGACAGAAGAGAGAAAATATGATGGAAGGTTCACAAACTGAGATAAGGAGAGGGGGAGAGATCCCTTGACAAATACTGTCACGGGCAAATTGTAATCAGCTTTGGGATGTTAATTGAATTTAATACTAAAAAAATCAGAGAACGATATTGAGAAATAAAATAAATCTTAAAAGCACCTTCCTTCCACCCCTCCCTCCTTCCTGAGATTTACCTTCTCCCAGTCAACAGGGAAATGGGGAATGGAGGTTATGGTCAGTTTGTCGCAGGTTGCTCCTGCCTCTGCTGAAGAAGAAGAGTTCTTCGCCTGCTTCAGTGTGGGGTCCCTCCCACAGGAGACAGTTCTCCGAGAACTTCTCCAGCATGAGTCCATCCCAAGGGCACTAGTTCTCCATGAACTGCTCTAATGTGGATCACTTTTCCATGGGGTGCGTTCCTTCAGGCATAGCACACTCCAGTGTGAGTCCACCACAGGGCCACAAGTCCTACCAGGAAAACTTACCCCAGTGTGGGCTCTTCTCTCCACTGATCCGGAGGTCTCTACCAGGACCCTGCTCCAGCATGGGCTTTTCATGGATCACAGCCTCCTTTGGGCATCCACTTGCTCCAATGTGAGTCTCCTCCACAGGCTGCAGGTGAATCTCTTCACCCCTGTTGACCTCCATGGTCTGCAGGGGGTCAGCCAGATCCATTATATCTGCACCACAAGCTGCAGGGGAATCTCCACTCCAGTTCCTGAAGCATCTCCTCCCTCTCTTCCATTCACTTTGGCATCTGCAGAGTTGTTCTTTTCACATGTTCTCACTGTGCTCTTCTCTGTGCAATTACTTATGAGCTATACTTCTTTTTTTTTTTTTTTCCCCGCTACATAAATATGTGCTCACAGAGGCATTAGCATCATTCCTGATTGTCTTGGTCTTGGCCAGCAGTAGGTCTTTTCTGGAGATGACTGGCACTGGCTTTGCTGGCCATAGGAGGAGCTTCTGGCAACTTCTCATTGAAGCCACCTGTGTAGCCCCTCCACTGTCAAAACCTGGCCACTTAAACCCAACAAAATCACCAAGAATTCTGCCAAAATATGCATGATCTTATCATAAGAAGGGAATACTCATTAGATAATTATTGCAAATTAGTGGCATGAATGCTTGACAAAAAGTAAATTATCTATCATATATTTCAGTGAAAGTGGAAGGAGGGATAAATTCCCCTAGGAGCTTTTTTTTGTCTGGTATTAGGTAACACAATTAGAAAAATATGAAAGATACTACAGAAAGTCAATAATCTATGTAAGGATAGCATTATAACTCAAAACCTGAATCTTGTAGAAATTATCTGAAATTATTAAAATTTTGCCTCAAATTGCTCTCAAAGAAACTTCTAAGACTCCATGAGTCTTAGTGTTTTAGCAGGCAGGCATTCTTTATTGTGCATGTCTGATGCACTGGGAGTCATTTCACCAAAGTGCATGCCAAGGTATCTTAGCTACAGCTTATATATTTGCATTACATGATTATTCATTTTCATCTTCAACAATCCTGTTACGTAGCCATGACATTTTCCATCACTAATTAACATACATATATGTATATACACCCTTATAAGATCACTGTGGGGCTTCACTGAGAGTCTCTGGTGGTCGCTTTTGTCTTGTGCCCACAAAGTTCTAAGAGACAGGCCTAAGAACTCCTTTAAGGGAATGCACCTCATTATGCAACACACCTCTACTGCTCGCTTGGCTGTTTCTGTTAACTACAAGTTCCTTTCTTCATTATTTCTTTACTTTGCTTGGCTAGTTTCTTTAAATTGTGGATCAGTTATGCAAGTACTCTAAAATACGTTATGTTGCAAGCATTACTAGTTGCTATTTTTTAAAACCCAGTAACAAAAAAACTAAATAAATGTGGATGATGTTATACCTGGAAAGGAAAAACCAAATGAACAGGTTAAAAATGTTAATTTATATGCCAGTCAATAGAAATACAAAAGAAAGGTGTTAGGAAAATACTTCTGTGCAATGTGTTATCAGAAATGGTAATTGTAAAACAATACAGAAGTTCTCCTCCAGGGCTCGTGCTTGCTTGCTTGTTGCTTCTAATTTTGATGATGGTGTAGACAAGTTAGAGAAAACTCAAATAGGAGCAATAAAAGTAATATAAAAGGCACTTGATAGTATGTTGATAACATTGTTCTCTTGATACGGAAAACAGAAACCTGTTGTGGTCTACAATAATGGTCTTCTCAAAATACAGCAGTTACCGGAAGGAAAAAAGAAAACACTAAAAGTTTTTCTATAGGTTACCTGAAGAGAAGGCGTGGTCTTAGATTTAATAACCATGGAGCTCATTTTCTGTTTTTAAATTTAAATATTATAAAGTTTTCAGTTCTCCATATTTTAGACATGTCTAGCTAACTCCAGACGATGCCTCTGTATCCTGGCTTTCTACTGTTTTTGCAAGTCTGAGAATCTTCATCTATTACTGCTAATAATTAATGTTACAATTATGGTGATGTAAAAGACGAGTGTGAAAATATTCTTGTGAAAATAGCAGCATAAACCAGAAATTTTTGCATGGACACTGCCACTGTGTTTATATTTTAACTAGTAATTTTTTGTAAGTCTTATTTCTGATATTTCAGTGTTATTTTTATGTAGTTTCCACAGTAGGTAGACACTTGCAGAGTGTTACTCTTGTATAAAATAAGATGGCTCTGGTTAAAAAAAAAATATGTAATAATCTTGCATTATACTAATCTGGCTCTGTGTCTATCTTAGCTTTGTCTACTTATTTAAGATACTTCCTAGCAATCTAGAACATACAGAAGAATAAATGTTAAAAAGTCCCAAGGTCACCTGGAAGACACGATGCAGTTCAGTTAAATTTCTTCTGTGCTTGACTTAAAAAATCTGAACTGTGTGTGCACTACTTAATAATTGTCATCAAAGCCCTTCAGTTTCACTTGTTGTTTGGTGTGAGTTCATAGACTTTCCTTCCCCCTTCCACAAGCTTGTATTACCACATCACAAATTTAAGTTACTGTTCCTCACCATTTGTCCAATTAATTTTATTTGGTTTAGATAATAAATTCAAAGAAATAATATTGAACAATAACTAGCACACATAAAATACTTCCTAGGGCTCTTCATCAGTTAGGCCATGTTTATTGACCTTTGAACTTGAAAAAAAAAAGTCCATAATCTAGTTGTGTTGCATCATTAGACAGTTTTTCCCAATGTCATTNAAACCACACTGGTATATGTGAATACAATTAATTTCTTTTATCATCACAACAAGTAAATGGAATAATGAATTAAAATTCAACCAATAATCCATATGGCCTAAAACCTCCAAAAAAATACATGGAAAAATAAACAGGATATATACTATATATCATATAAGTGCCTTCTGCTTTATATTACATTTAGTATTCTTATTAGTAACTTCAAGAAGAAACTAAAAAATATCCCAGATTTTTTTATATCTTTATTAATAATATTCTAGTTATTTTAAAACAAAATCTTTAAATTTTTTTTTGGAGGTGGTTGCTTGCCATAGCAACTACTAATTACTCATGTAGTTATTATTTTTTAGGAACTAACATATTACTAACTCCACAATCTTCCATACTGAAGGAAAATTTTTGTTGTGTGTTAAAATAGCTCAATTTTTTTTTTTAATTCAGAGAAAATGTTTAAATAACAGTAAAATATTCAGTTGGAAATATATTAATATGCAAGAAAAAATTTAAATGTGTATATTTAATTTATTTAGTCTGATATTTTGAATGTGGATACAGTTTTTTTTGCAAGAAAAGGGAAGTAGTCTTTTTAGTAACTTGGGCTATATCTGATAGACATTCTGCCATCAGAAAAATTATGTACATTACAAGATTTCTACATGAGCAGTTAGAAATTCTGATGTATTCTATCCATCAGAAATCTACTGTATTTTTCATGGGTTTGGTTGGAATAGAGTCAATTTTCTTCATAGTTGCTGGTGTGGGACTGTGTTCTGGATTTTTGTTTGAAAGAGTGATAACACAGAGATGCTATAGCTGTTGCTGGGCAATGCTTGCATAGGGTCAAGGCCATTTCTGCCTCTCACCCCACCCCACCAGCGAGGAGCCCAGGGGTGCACAAGGTGTTGGGAGGGGACACAGCCAGGACACATGACCTCAACTGACCAAAGGGATATTCCAGGCCATGTGTCATCATGGTCAGTATATAAATCTGGGGGAAAAGGAGGAAGGAGTGGAACATTTGGAGTGATGGTGTTTGTTTTCCCAGGTCACTGTTATATTTGATGAGCCCTGCTTTCAGGGAGACAACTGCTGATGAGAAGCTGCGATTCAATTCCATATTTTGCATTATCTCTGCACACAACTTTTACTTTACATATTAAACTGTATTTGTCTCAATCCACAAGTTTGCTTAAGGTTACTTTTGGGTTCTTTCCCCCATCCCACTTTAGAGAGCAACCAAGTGGCTGTGTGGGGCTGAGCTGCCTGCAGTGGTTAGAGCACAATACCAATGTTCTAAGAAAAAACTTGTTAATACTTAAAAATCCAAATTCTGGACTAAGTCTTAAATACTGCACTATGTCCTATTATCAATATTATTACATGCAAGAAATCTCTATGTATGTGATCCCATCTAATTTTATTTTGCTGTTCCCTCATTCTGGTATCTTTTTTTGGTGTTTAAATAAAAATCTCAGTCTGCAGTGTCAAAAGGTGACAGAGTATCCTGTATCCCTCCAATAAGAACGAGGCTTTTGAACAGTTTGAAGAAGTTGATTCAGAAACTGAGCATATGTAAGCTTAGGAAATCTAGTGAACTTGGCATACATCCATGAATCTCTTCATATAATTTCCAGTAGAACGTAATTCTGTAGACAACTTTTTGCCTATTAATCTACCAAAATGATTCCTGCTACTTCGCATAGAAAAAAGCCAAAGCAGTTTTTAAAGCAGGTGTTCCTGGCTGAGATATATTTTGATTGGTAATGTTTTATGATATTATGTTTTTTTAATTATTTATCACGTGAAGACCTTGAAACAGCCCTGTTGCGGTGATACAAGATTTTGTTTTACTTGTAGATGGGAAGACAAAGTTCTGGATAAATTAGATTTAGGTTTATAAACTATGGATTTTTTTTCATGAGAACAACATGCTTAAGTCATAGATGCTTAAATCATTATGGGAAGAAACAAATTTAACTTAGGTACTGCAGCATCAAAATAGTAAACATTTACCTGAAATAATGTACCAAAATTTTCTACTTTTTTATTTTGTTTGGGTTTTTTTTATAGTACATCTCTGAATAGGAGAGATTTCTGTGAAGAGAAATCCAGGAAATCTACATTAAGAAAATTGTTTGAAAGTTAGCAAGCAAAAAAATGTTAGCACAGTTCAGAGTGTACTTTATCTCTTTCCTCTGAAGTTAGTAATACTGTATTCTCTTCAGGGAATTGTTGCTTACTGGAAAAGGAGGAGAAGATAATTTTAATGTTACACCCTAGTGGATGGCCATTTGGTTTGAAAGTGTAAACCATTTTATTTACATGATTGAACAAGTATTAAAATGAAACTCTGATTTGATTTAAACTAGTTCCCACTGAAACAAAGCCTCTGTGGAGAATATGTTTAATTCATGTTTAATTCATTCCAAGGGCTCTCTCAGTAAGCATTAAGCATGACACTATATGGCTTCCAATTTAATCTTAGCATGTCTATAATGCTTGCAAGCATCCAAAAATTTTTGCTATATGCCATCACATGTGCTGTAAATCCTCAGTTTTTGTACAGTGTGAATTCTGGTGAAATGCAACACAGATCACATGTATATGAGATCAGATATGATTTCAGCTTCTGATTTCTGCAGCTCAAATATATACAGTTGTCTTGGGTTCAGCTGGCAAAGTGCCAACTGCGCAGCACAAAGAGAAAAGGTTCCCATCCAGCCAAGGGAAAAGGAGGGTGAGGGGAAAAAAAAAAAACACACCAAAACCTGAAGTAGAAGCTTTTTATGTAATACAAAAGAATGACAATTAAAACCAGAATATGATATAATACATATATATTCCAATGTGAGAAAAAGAAAACCAGACTAACAACAATAACTACCGAGTCACCCAACCAAACAATACAGATTCTAACCACCCAAACCCCACAAAACCTTCCAACAACTTTTCCAAAGAAAACTCTCAGAAAGAGAAGAGAAAATTAACAAGGAGATGTTCACCTCCCCAGGTAACACATGAGCGGAGGGACAGCAAGGCCTAATCTCGGCAGGGCAGGGCAGTGAGTCTTCACCCTTCGGAGGCAAAGACCAAAAGAGGCAGAAGCTCCTCCTCTGTCTCTCTTTATACCTCTTGACACTTCTTGATAATGTCAGATGATATGAAATACCTCAAGTTAGGTGATACTTCTCACTTCTGATCTATGTCACATCCTTTTGGCCTGCTAAATTTAGGCCTAACTGAGGCCTAAAGCCAAAACTACGACATGTATCCAAAAGAAAACCTGTAACCATCCAGTCTGTATGGCAGGTGTTTAGCCCCCTCTGGAGGTGGCTTTCTGGATGGATGAATATCATGCAGTATCACTTAGCCTTGAAGCCCAGGAATTACTCCTTGAAGTAAAGAATTAAGCACTTTAGATGTAACCTGGAACACTGAGGCATTGTTGTATAAGATGATCCAGACTAACAGTCCTAGATAAATATAAGCAGATTTTCACTTCATGGGACAGGAGCACAGGTAGTAATTGCCTCAGTTCCTGTGCTAGCCGAGATGAATGAGGAGATAAATGAGGAAAGGTTTAGGAAAGCCCAGCTTACCAATAGGTGTCTTAGGGACTGGTGCTACCATGAAAATTTTGGGGTTTTTTGATCATGGGGTAAACTCCATGTTGCCTAGTCTCCTCAAACCAGATGGGCTTCATTTATCTAGGAAGGG
>VWZD01012309.1:9734-29190 GCA_013396695.1 Sakesphorus luctuosus
AGTAATGGGGAAAAAATGTGTATTATGCATGAATGGTATTGTAAACATTACACTATATTGTGAAAGGTATCTTTAAAAATTTAGTTCTGAACAACAGCATTTTGGGCACAGTGAAAGAAGTCAAAGCATTTGCTGGTTACATGAAAGTTTTCATTTTGAAAGTAGGTTTGTTTTATGCTTCCTTTTATACCTAGATCAAAGAAGCTTGTAATGTGCCTCATGATTCTAAATAATATTATGTCTGTCCTCAAGGTCTTCACATATCCCAAGGGAACTGGCAATATACATCAGTCTCTGTATAAGTGTAAAATATAATAAATGGATCTTGGTGCACCAGCTATTATAAATCATTGCTTTGAATGTTTTACTGATTGGTATGAGACCATCTGTACTGACTTAGAAATGATGCTCAGGGAAGTGCACACATGTTCTACCTGCTTATGAGCCGAATTACTGAAAAGCCCTTCGAAGAAGAGTGCTTCTCAGACTTTACATAGCGTGTTTAACTATGAAGAGGTCAGATATACCATGCTTTAGCCTCTTCCATGATGTTTGAGCTGTAGGTGTCTGTGGTTTTGCATTTGGAAGGAATAAAAAAACCCAAACAACTGTTCATCCATTGTTATTAATCATTTACAGAGAAGTAACTGTCCCACATTTGTATGAGCTAAATCTATCCAGTGTGTGATTAGCTAGATGTGAGGATCAAAGCTGATTGTTCCTTCTGATGTATTATTTTTATAATATATGTTAAATGTTCTGTCTTTAATTTTTATGCCATCAAAGAATAATAGAATGGCATGTGATGTGATCATAGATGTTCACACTGAGTCAATACAGCATATGCAGAGGTTGAAACTAAATGAGAAATTTTTACTAATTCATTCCTTATGTAATTTACAGAAGGACATACGTTTATTTCTATGGACTTAGCTAATGAGTTAGAATTGTCAAGGACATTTAAAGGACAAAGGTGCTCAGCATAAAATTTAAAAAAAAATGGATATTTGTTAATTATCTGGGGGAGCAGTTGTTTAATTTCTTGTTTTGTTTTGGAATTTGGGTGTTTTGGTTTTTTTCCTAATCTAAAACATCACAGCCTTATTACTTTCACATATTTTTAATATCAAGGAAAGGGCACATTGGTCCAAGTGACTCTCATTATACACTTGAAATATGGTTATAGAAAATTCCTTCATGGCAGTTATCGCTTTGCAGGCCTTAGGGCTGTTTGGGAGAGCAGACGATCCTGGGACTACATGATTTTAGAACAATCTCCTTCTACCTTAGTTACTAACAGAAGAAGATAAGAATGGTAATAATGGATCCATCTGGCCCAGTATCCTGTGATCTAACTGTGAAAAGTAGAGACAGCTAGGGAAGAATTTTAATATCAGGCAACATCTGAGCAGGTGGGCCCAGAGGGTTATGATCAATAGCACAAAGTCCAGCTCGAAGCAAGTCAATGTATACCCTAGAGGTTGATACTAGTCAATGCTCTTTAACACATTCATGAATGACCTGGTCGCTCCTCAGGTGAGGAGAGGCTGAAAGTTGGGACTGCTCTGCCTGGAAAAGACAAGGCTCAAGGAGGATGTTACCAATGTGCATAAATATCATCTGAGAGGGAAAGAAGATAAGGGAGCTTAACTCTTCTCAGTGGTGCCCAGTGACAGGCCAAAAGACAGTGGGCACAAATTAAAACACCTGAAGTGCCCTCTGAACGTAAGAAATACTTTTTACTGTGGGAATCGTCAAACACTGGCACAGGACGTCAGTGAGCTCATGGATTCTCCATACTTGTAGCTATTCAAAACACAACTGCACATGGTCCTGGACAGCCAGCTGTAGCTGATTCAGCCTGAGCAGGAGGGTTAGCCTGGTGATCTCATATCCCCTTCAACAACCCAGACACCCTGTGTGACCCTGTGACAACAGAAATGCTTTGGGAAGAATGTTAAGTTAATAACTGTAAAGTTATTTAGGTCTAATATCACTAACAGATGTGAATAGATGAGTTCAGATGCAATTCACTGTCTGCATTAACTTTTTGAACACAGTAAAGGCTTAATGTACAGTGGCACCTTTGAATACCAATTCCTAATGTCTTAGGTAAGAGCATGCCAGAAGTCACATAGGAAATTGCACTTGCTTTTGCCATCTAGTAGTGCAATGTAGGACAACACATTGAAAATTATTTCAGAGGAAAGCCATCCCTTGTGTTCCTTAGTTCTTATCCCTTAGTTTCTAGGGCAGAGAGGAAATAATCAAAGAATGAAAGGGTTTATTTTCATTTTTTTAAATGCATTCCTGACATTTTCACTGTAAGGAGGAACCTACTTGTGTCTGTCTTTCTACTATTATGTCTGTTTCAGAATACACACTATCTAGTGAAAGGATCATCATGGTATTATGAAGCAAAGCAAAATATTTCTTTAATAACAGAATTAAATGCATACATAAATAAACTATGGAGGTCTCACTTAGACTAGACCATATTACACAGACTAGCTTGGAGAAATATTTCAAGATCTTAACCAAATGGAGAAGGAAGTTGAAAAAGAACACTCATTGTCTAACTCTGTTTCTTTTAAATAATTCGCAACCAGAAATCTGAAAGATGTCTTGACAAATAAATCATGAGAAAATTTTCCTTGGGGTTTTGTGTGACATTTTTCTTTAATTTAATAAAAAAAAAAGAATATGGATTTTTCTATGTTTTAAGACTATGGTAAACATTTTTGATCTTGAATTTTTTTTAGGGTCCAATTCTGCAACAGTTTCTTAGACTGGATTTGGCTTATGGAAGGAGTTTTGTCTAGTTGTAGTTACAGAATTTCTCCTTACATTTAACCATGTACCTTTTAGAAAGCATTATTGTCTGTAGTAATCTGTGAATAGACTGAGGAACTCAAGTCCTTGATGCCCAGAGCAAACACAGAGGCATGACAGTACAGGCTTCCCTCTATTGCTATTAACCACTTATTTGCATTTTCAGCAAAAATGTTAGTCTTATGATAAGGTCTCTAGAAGTATCCCTTTTCATCTTCTGAAAATTTAAGTGTGCATAACACCTTCATCTGCATCATAAATACACATCTACACAGAACTAGATTAATTCACAAACAAATTTCTTACAGCTAGTGATGAGCTATCAGAAGGTAACTACATTCAGTCTCCACTGAAATGGGTCACATTCAAGCCAGTGACCTGGCAGTGAAAAATCCATTCTCACTCCCTGTAGCATTTATCATCTCAGATAGCCTTTTTACTCTGTAATTATTTATTCCCACTAAACTCTAAAGTACTGTATGATGCTTGGTAAGATACAGACACTTTAACTTCTATATTTGATATTTCATCAAAATGCAGAACACTCTCTCATGTTCAGAGCTTTTACTTTTCTTGCAGTGATGTTTGCAACAAGAACACAATCGGAGTAAGTACAAAAAAAGATATATGTCCCATTCTGTCTGAAGATACTCTAGAAAAATATTTTAATTAAAAATGAAGACAAAAGTCAGTGTTGCCAAATATGAAAAAAGGACAAAATTTTCATGACACGTTTTACAAATACAGTCAACATAATACAGTCAAGTAGTGCTCTGTTATAGCCACTGCAATTTAATTATGTAGAATCTTTTTTGATGAGCCTTCCTGATTGAAAACACTCATCTTCATCAGAATGAAGGCAAGAACGAAACAAAATCATTTTAATAAGCATTTTATTTATGCACTTAGATAGTTGCTCAGTCCTTGTCACCATACAGAAGAAACACTTTAACAATGTATTTCACTGTTTAAATCAAGCAAGATGAGATCTGTATACAGCAATATAGTTTCACATAATGTAGTTTCTGCTTGCTGACTTCAGTAATGAAATAAGGAGATAGCCAGAATTTTTCAAGCAGTTCAGTAAAAAACTTGCCTCTTGCCAGCACGTAGTTACTTACTGAATATACAAACTTATTCTAGTAGTGAGTCTTTCTCCAGTCTTCATTTTCTTTTCATTTTGCAAAGAACTATGAGAGCATTGTGGTAGTGATTTCATGAGAAATAATCACTCAACTGCTTTTGATTTCCTGACATACTTTCACCCCAAAAGGGAAGTACAGGTGCCAAATTATTGCATTTGTTTTATATGGGGGTTTTTGGGTCACCAATTAAACATGCTACTGTAAAAAAGTTTCTAGTTCAAGATATGCACTCCTTAGAATTTTTCCATTTGAATAGTGTCCTGGTAATACAAAATATTAGGAAAAAAAATCAAGACCTCCTGAAACAGAAAGTCCTCTTCTTTATCTAGAGGAAACACTTGATATTTTTCTGATCTTGAGTAGATTTTCAGCCAAAGTTTAAATGAAAGTTCAATGGAGTGGCCCATTCCTGAACACTTATAGTGGCAACAGTAGTAGGAGAGAAAACTAAGCAAGGAGAAAAGTCAATAACTTCAGAGCAGAGAAAGAGTTATCATCAAAGCCAGCCTTCTGTCATGTACTCAGATTCCTATTAGAGTTATGGGATGGTAAGTACACGGAAAAGCTGTGAGAGAGACAGCACTAACAGAAATATCCTTAAAACCTGTTAAAAAGGGAAAGAGAGAAGGAGGAAGGAGAGAAAATGATGAGAAAATGCTAAGAAAATATCAGACAGGGAAAAGCAGGATTAGGTATGATTTTTCTTCAAAATTATTCCATTTGATACAATACCTTGAAAATGCCAAATGTCAAATTTAAAGCAATCTTTTTCCTCATTGTCCTCTTTTACTGGACTGCTTTTGATTAACTGAATGACATTTTTCTGTGGATTTGTTTGTACAGTTTGTGTTATATAAATGCATGTTGAAGTACTCTTTATTCTAGATTTTGGGCATTGGGATTTACTCAGGATATTGTAATGGGCCTGGTAGAGTATTCGACTCATCAGCCTTGAATAACATATCTAACATTCCTTGCATAGGTCTGAAAAATTCCATCTGTGCAGGATGTATATAGATGAATGAATCAGCACAAGCATTTTATTACATCTGCTTTCAAGGTACAAATAGATCCAGTTACATTGCCTAGTTGAAAAATCTATATGAAACCTACAAAAAATGCCTAGTACAATGGTAAGTTGAAACATCTTAACTGAATGCCACCTCTGCAGCTCACACTGTACCTTTTCTGAAAGTGAAAATATTTCCCTCTTTCTCTCTTATGAAACTCATCTGGTGAGCTCTACCCAGTCTACCTCATTATCTACTTTTCTTCTTTCTGATCTCTATTCTTGGCAGATATGTCTTTCTATTTAGTTTGAACTAGAATAAAGGTAATCTTTTCTGAACTTAAAGATGTTGGAGATGGCACCTGCACGATTATGGACATGGATGAGTGGAGAAAGGAAAGGGACAAAGAAGTGGACTTCCATGCATGGAAGGTCCAGGAGGACCATCCTTAACCTGGACTGTGACCCAATACCCAGGACTTTGCCTGCAGTTACCCCAGTTCTCTATTAATGTTGAAATAAGAAGTTCTGTCACCCCTGTTCCTATGGTGCTGGTAGCACTGGCAGGTGCAGCCTGTCAGTACGGGTACAGCTACCATTGGTCAGTTCTCCCTGGGGAGCTGTCCGATCCTGTTAGCTCCTGTTTGTTCCTCCCAAGGTTGCCACCCACATAAGTTCTTGTTCCAATGGTTTGTAGCGGATTTGCATGCTCCGCCTTATCTCCACCCAGTTTCTAGAAGGTTCTTTCTCCCGAGGGCATAAAAGGCCCTCCACTTTGTTAATAAACTGGATCGGCTTAGGCTTTCAAGGTGTTCGCTTCGTCTCCGTGTCTTCATTGCAGGTCGCGGGGTGGGTGAACTCAACCTTAAGCCCTTGCAGCCTCGATCCACCGCAGCTCAGCAGGCAGCAAAAGAACCCCCATCGCCAGTCTGGTCCTATCCCAAAAGACCAAGACTGCGACATAAAGAAACTGGTTAGGAGTTGAGTTTAGGTGGCACACAAGTTTTATTACACAGCTTCAACTTCTGAGACACTAGCTTTATAAAAATTGTCAATATAATATAATAGTACGGTAGAATTTTATTTTAAGGGCAATTCATGCCTGAAGGGATGCTTTATAACGTGTTGTAGGTAAGCAATGATGTTGCAATTATAAGCAGAAAAGGACGTAATATATTTCTTGTGACTGACACATTTATGTATGCTTATGATGTGAAAATGGGATACATTGATATTGATTCTTACTTAGATCCTATTTTGATATAGGCTTTTATTTTACAGACATTGACCTTTATGTGATCCCATTTATATGAGGGATTTTTTTCACACATTTGGAGTAATACAGTATCGGGCTGAAGGAACAGATCTACAGTGTTCATTATTTAGCTAATTTACATAGTAATAACCTTATCTGATGTGCTATATCAGTACTAAAGATGGTATAGAGTACTAGAGACAGTACAGAGACTAGAGCTTAAATACGACATAGCTTTATTATGGAAGATGATTTGTCATATTGATCTTGGACATTCTGTGAGGCTTTTAATGATTTAGCTATTTAAAATTAAGAACTTGGAAAAAAAAGGAGTAAAGGCAGCAAATCATACTCTGTTTATAATGCGAGACAGAAGTTTAGTGTGTGCTGAAAAATAAGAGAAAAAACAGGTTGTCAAGTCTTATTCAGTAATACAGAACACACAGGAAAAGAGTTAAGTTTTATGTTAAATATATATATTAATCCTTTTGTTTAGAAGTTTTATTTTGGTAATATTATTCCTTTGTATATATCAGAAAAGACATGTCACCACTCTATGACAAGAATTCTGAATTCAGATCAGGTAGAGTAGGTAGAACAAGACCTTTATTTTACACCAAGCAACCAAAAAAGGATAGTAAATTATTTTCATACACAGGAAAAGTAGATTTTTATTAGTTTTAACTAGACATCTAAAAGGAAAGGGGACTTGTCATGCTGAACACTTTGTGTTTGTTACCCAGGTGTTCAGGCACTTGCAAGATCCAATAGGCGTTCATTGAACTCAGATTCCTTTCATTGATTTAGGTCGGATTCTGATTAATAACATAGAGAAGAACACCATGTAAGCAAAGGAAGAAAGGGTTTTTCCACATACATACTCTTTCTGGATCAAACAACTCAGTACCTAACAAATCATGTGGGATGAGAATGCCTAGTCAGGAGAGTCCTCTCTTCCACTGTGTTGTAGTTTGGAATTCTTATGTAAATTCTCTTCCCTGCCACTAACTGCCCATGCTAGGAGTTAACAAAAAGAGTCATTAACTGCTGATTTCTTGGGTGGGGGCAGGTTGTCTCTTTTGTTTTTGGGGACTACACACGGGAGGGGAAGGGGGGTTNTCGCTTCTGCCTGCTGGCCTGCCTGCTTCCCTGCCAGGGCGGCTCCTCGCTGTTGGTTTCTGCCTGCCTGCCGGACTGCGCCTCGCTGCTGGCTTCTGCTTGCCTGCCCGGACTGCGCCTCACTGCTGACTGCAGGCTGCCCCGGACTGTAACACTGATGCTGCCATAAGTATAACCTTTTTGTTTGTTTGGTTGTTTGGTTGGTTGTTTTTCCCTTGTTGGGGAAGCGGTTTGCTCTGGTCTGTTTACATAAATATACATATATATATATATATATAGCAGTTAAGAACAGTTATCCTTCTTGTATTAAAGTTCCTTCTTCTAAATTTGATAAAGAGTGGCGTGATTATTGTGGAGGAGGCCCCCTCCCCCGCTTGTGGGTAAACATTTTTGGTTTTTCCTCCTCAAACCAAGACACACTGGATGAAATAATATTCCCATATATATTGAATTCTAGAAGCCGGATACACGTATACAAAGCTTCATTATAAATGAATCCTAATATTAGTAAAATGGGATAAAAAAACACCAGCAAAGACCAGGAATCTTCATCTTGATGAAATCTGAGGGCTCTGAGCACACAATAAAAGAGGATGTAATATGTTACACACAAGGAACACTAAACCTTTATGATTTCTACAGATTCTCAATTATTTATTTTTTAAAACATTTAACTAAGCCGTAAGACCAAATTAATTGCAGAAGGACCAGGTATAATATTCCATACTATGGAAAAAATGTTGAACCTTAGTGACAATGGTAGACAGCTTCCTTTCTATTTATCAGTTTTTCCAAATTCTGGAGTAATCTAGGTTTTTTACCATTTGGATTTGCAAATCCTAAACAAAACCACAACCTAGGATTTATTAAGTCTGGAGGAATAAGCGATATCTCTTAAACAAGCATGAAGCTTATGACATTGTAGATATCAACTCAATTAAAATCTCTTTGAGACACACAGTACACCAAAGTCAATCGGGTTCTATATTTTAATCCTCTACATAGCTGCAAGTCTAAACCTAGTCTATGTAAAAGGATCAATGACCAAAATAAAAGAGACATAATGACTTAGTCTCAGTAGAGACCTATATCTTTCCTACTTTTTTATGACCTGAAGAATTCTGAAGATGTTCAGAGTATTATATCCCAACATTAATCATCCTATACTTAATTAAAACTGGTCTACCAACCCATGAACACTAGGTAAATCTACTGCTTACTTATTTATAGTGGGGGCGGGCCTGTGGCGTAGTGGAGAGCACTCCAGTCTCCGACTCCCAAGGTCGCGAGTTCAAGTCTCAGTATGGACCGTCCTGGCAGTTAAATGCCTCCCTGGCATCCAGTCCTGTCAGATCTTGGATGCGAAGCAGGGTCAGCCCCAGTTAGTACCGGGTGCTGTAGATAGTCCTAAGGAGACTTCACTGTCACTGTCCAAGCTTGCTCGGTTGTGGCAAATGAACCTTAGGACTTAAATGGTGGGGCCAGTTCTGCGCACACTGTCCCTCACCTAAACAATCCACTGCGCAGGCTCGGAGGGCACACCCACATGGGATGAGCCCTTCCCAAATCTTTGTTCATGAAGATTGGCCATTATTATTATTATTATTATTATTATTATTATTATTATTATTATTATTATTATTATTATTATTATTATTATTATTATTATAATATTTATAGTGTTCATGAGTACCACAGTCACTAGGGCTCTCTACTTTTCTCTACAGTTCTTCAAACCCTCATTCTAGATTTAGGACCACTTTTAGACTCAAAAGGACCAGTATCTTAGTACAAAACAGAATACAGCATTCGTTCACCAGTCCTTCTTTTACTTCATTCAGCCCTATGTAATACTAATGCCACTTGAGTTCTTAAAAATTCAATTTTGTGATCTCACATCAGTTCTGAGATTAATGGAACTTGGACAACTAATTCAAACTACTCAAAACCAAGGAAGCCAAGCTATCACTATCTTTTACCACTATGTCATATAAACACCATCTGGACTCCACCATTTTTAGTTCTGAAATCCCTACAAGAGCTGAACATTCAGCTCCAGAAAACAGGAGGTTTAAGATCCAGTGGAGAGCAGATTTATTTCACTTCATTTTGTCCTAGTAAGTGCCAAAAATTTCATTTCCAACTCTAGTGTTAAGCTTGTGCTTGACAAAACCAAAATACCAGCCTACACAGCTTTAAAAAAATAATCAACATTATAGCCTAGCCCTTTTCTGATCTTTTCAAACAATTTAATTGTCCTATAATGACCTAAATCTAAACTCAATAGTTACTCATCTTATAAGCAGGAGATTGTGAACCCATGAATTTCTGCCTTGAGCTCTGTGGATTTGAACTCAATAGTTCCAAGCAGTCCAAGCACCGCTCAGTAGGAAGATAACAACACTTAATGGAGAAGCAGACTCATCCTACCTTGCTGAGCCAGACAACACAAAAATCCCTGCAGATCTTCACTGTCATTCCATTCTAGGAAATACTGAAGATAGAAGGAATGTTTCACTTTTGCTTGGAATGCAGTAGGGCAAACCATTACCCTAACTTTAATCCAAACCTGTATTCAAAATACCGGTACTGTCAATAACAGTTCTGGTTCTATTCCAGTTACCAGTATGGCATACAGTAGGATAAAAGTCATCAAAGCAAACTTACCTTAAGTGATTTTTTCAAGTATTTATGAAGTTAGGTTGGGAGAGAAAAGTGTGATGTGGAAAAGTGTCTTGTTTCTGAAGCGATGTTAGAATGTTTCTGAAAAGTTGACAAACACAGAGGTAATCTGTAAGATCAAAATATTGTAAATATGAGGCTGCCTATCTCAGTTCTGTTTAGAGACTGTGTTTCTCCATCCTGCTGCCAAAAAAAAAAAAAAAAAAAAAAAAAAAAAATTAAAAATCACTCTTTTCCCGATCAACTGTCGCTGAAAATAATTATTCGGTCAGAAAATAACTATTCAAATATTCGGATGTCCTCCCTCTATTAGCACCTGAAGAACTAGGACCTAGAAACATAAAATAACTTTTAAGTAAGTTTTAATTTTTTTCCTCTCTAGCATTGCTCCAGGTTTTCTTAACTATTGCATATGAGTGTATTTAACACATATCAACAAATTGCTGTAGCTTGTAGGTTTAATGATTGAGTTGCCTCAGTAAGCTCCTCTTTAGCTTCACAGGGCACACAATACATTGTCAAGTGGTTGAGATTGTTTAGCATTTCATTATATGGAAGTTGATATATGACTATTATTTTGGCATTGCTGCCTTGGAAGTCTTGAAAAGCACTGTGAAAGAATACCTAATCAAATAGTCAGTGGTATTTCTCTAGAGTAAAAGAAAGTCAATAAAAATAATTAAAATATGAAAAGTTAAATATCTTTGCTCAAATTCTGTCAGATAAAGAGATGCATGCAAAGGTAATCCTAAAGATTTTCAGGGGTTTTACAAAAGTTTGGTTTAGGTAAGAAAATGACAGCATTTTCTCAAATGTCTGTCTTATAGAATTTGCCCCCTTTCCCCCCTATAAAGGACAGAGGGGGGGAGGTGATGGTGAGAGGAGGAAAGTGGACATTTGTGGTTTAACCCAACTCTGCAGAGAGTAGTCAAGAACAGTCAGAAAAGGAGAATTGTTTTTTACTGCCCAGATCTGCATTTACCAGACAGGAAAGAAACCAGAGTGCTAAAGGAGTATGCACGTTTGACTGCAGGTCAGGGAGAGGATGATTACCAAGTTTTGGGGAGTTGTTCTGTTTTGTTTTTCCTTCCAAAGGCTACAAGTAATTGAGGTGCTGGGGAGTTCTTCCCAAGACCAGATGAAGAAAAGGAGAATGACCAGAAAAGAGCTGCTAAAAATCAGCCTCCTTTTTTCTGCATAAATATGATTCAGATAGAGTATAGATTTTGCACTAGATTTTTGTACTTCAGAGAATTTTGCTCTAACTGTAAAACCAGTGTCAGATAAAGTTCATATTTAACTGACAGCGAACTCACTTGAAACTGTGTCTGACCCCATTACTGAGAAGATGTATTTGCCCTCTGCCATGGAGGCTCAATGTTTATGGGCCCTTGATTGTCCAAGTCACAGGCTGCTATTGTGTTCAAAAGTGCTTTTTTTGAAGCTGCACTTGGTAGTAATTGCAATGGGTTTACCCTCATAGAGACCAAGTCATAATTATCCTCGCCTTTGCCACCTCTGAGACGGTGCAATATTCAAAGGGCTAGTTTTGATCTTTAAAGTTTTATGCAGCTGAAGTCACAACAATTTGAAATTATCTTCTCTTTTACAAAATGGGAGCTGTGAAATCGGTCCAAAGTACTTGAGATATCATTTCCCAAGTGCATAACTGGGGTTGGGGGCAGGAAAATTTCTCTGGAGGACAATTGGTTTTGGTATTTACTTCTGATCTTACCCAGTTGAACTGTTAGCTCTTGTTTGTTAAATATATAGCAAATAAATGTTGAAATGTGTGAGGCTAGTTTTGAGGTATATTAGTGAGAAGAGTGTTAGTGCCATAAGGCCTTACAGGAAGATGATTATGCTGATTATGATTATGTGTAAATATAGCTTCTATTTCAGTTTCTGGGAAATAATTCCAAAATTGAAGGATCCATGTTTCTCTTAAAAGAAAACTGTCTAATCCAGACAACTTTTTTTATTATTGAGAGCTGAGTTAAACCTTGTTTCATCTTAGGTAGTTTGATAAGGACAGATATATGTTAATAGATGATAGGGAGAACTAAACATATTTTGCTATAATGGTTCTAAGATTGGAAGATTTTCCGAGACATGAATGGTGCCCTAGACACTCATATGTGATTACAAGTATTCTCTTTTTACCTTTCCTATAAGTTAGCAAAATAACAGAATATATGATTTTTTTTAGGATAACATATCAAAAAGATACCCTTGGAAGATTAATCTTTAAACATGAAAGTAGACAGTGATTATAACAGCTTTATTGACACTATTTCCAAGAAAAAAAATTAAGGGCAGAGAAAGCACAAAATAAAAATGAAATATTCAGTAACTATTAGAATGACTTTGTCAATATTATTCACGGTGTTAGAAACCTGGTTTAGAATGTAAACCTATACATATTAAGAAGACTTATGAATACGCTTGCCTGGACATCTTGGCTCCAACACTTTATCTCAAGTACTAACCGGCATTACCCACTGTTAGAGAGTGACGGCATATCCCTTTGTTCTTCATCTCAAGTACTTACTGTCAGCATAGCCTGGGTATAGCAGGAAATCCAAATCAGAAGCCTCTGGGTGTTGGGGTTTTTTTTTGTTATCCTTAACAGATACTTTTGAGAGATGGTCCTGTGCAGCTTACAGGAGGTTATCGCAACTAACTAGCACTGAATTTCTCCAGGCATTAAAAATTAAAGTTTAGACAACAGTTTAAGCAATCTGCTGCCCTTATCTTTTGTTACTCAACTCAGCAATCAACCACAATATGGTCATAAATCTGAAAGGTAGGAAATTTCATACTCCAAAATTATGAAATATTTGCAACTGTACAGAGTAGAAGTGTGGTTTACATTTGTTTCTAGCCCTTACCTATAATGCCCTTAAAGTGTTCCCCTTTTAGCTCTTTTCTGGAATGGTGTTTGCAATGCAGTTTACCTTATGAAGCTCACTTAAAGCAGTTTTCACAGAAGGAAAGTTCATTTGGCCCAGTGGTACTTGGATAAGGACTCTGTATAATTCCATTTGAGGTCTTGAGAAAGAAGATGAGATGCTAAATAAATTAATCAGCTGTGTCTGTTGTGGAAATCTATAAGGCCAGAGAATTTTCACATTAAACTTTCCAGACAGGATTGTTCAAACTGAACATTCCCAGGCTGAAATGGTCCGTATGCACTATTTGGAAATGTACTTAGTACTTATATACTGAGGTTTTTATCTCCTCTTCCTAGCACAGAACGCTGCATGCTCCTTCAGCTGATAGATTTTAGTGGTGTATCTTATAGGAAATAATGATCCAACGTCTTCAGAAGTCAATTTGACTTTTGGAGGAAGGCCACGGCTTTACGGGCCTTAGAGATAAATTGTTTAGTAAAGAATATTTTACCTTCTAAGAATCTCAGAGTGTTTTACAAATTTACTGTTGGACTATCTCTCTCAGGCAAGTAACTTTTAAAGCATTTTCTGCAACTTTCCCAAAATTTTATAAACCTCACCATTCAGGACCTACTCAGGCCCCTTCTTTCAGCTGATCCCTGCCACTTAGAATTGCCATATCTCCTGGACTTTGTCAAGCAGGAGTAATTGGTTAGGGCTTACTTTGAATGAGGAAGAACCACGTTATAAACATGTCTTGCTTGGTTATCATTTACTATTTTTGAGAAGGAGCTGCTATTTCTTTTCCTTTTTTTTTTTTTGGCTATGCTTTGAAAACTATACATCCCCTGTAGAAAAAAGAAAGGAAGAAAAAAGAATAAGAGAAAGAAGAAGGAAAAACAAAAAAAAAGAGAAAAAAGGAAAAGAAGAAAACAAAAAGGAGGGAGAAACTATTCTAGTCATAAAGCGGCCGGGAGAAAGTGGGAGATTCCTGTGCTCAGCCCACTTGGAGTCACCTGGTGACCCTAGCGGCTGTGCCCCGCCGCCCAGGAGCCGTGAGGCGCTAATGCAGGGCGCCCGCAGCCGCGCGCCGGAGAAGCGCCGTCCCGCCGAACCGGGCAGCGTTGCGGCAGCGCTGCCAGCGGGGCCTCGAAGCGGCGGAGAGTCGGCTCAGCTCGGCTCGGCGCGGGGCCGGGGCGGCGGGCCTGTGCCAAGGGGCTGTGCCGGGCGCCTCGCCGCACCTGCGGACCCCCGCGCGGAGAGGCGCGCGCTGCTCTCGCCGCCGTGTTCGGCTGCAGCGGCGAGGGCAGGGAGGGGGTGGAGCTGCCGCGAGCAGGGTCCGAGGGGGACAAGACGGAGTGCGAAAGAAGACGGAGGGGGAGAGAGGAGGGAGGGAGAGAAGGAAGGAGAGAGGCGGGGGAAGGAAAGAGGGAGGGAAGGAATCGGCGATCCGGCACAGCGTCCCCACGCTCACTCTCTCCGCTGCTGCAACTCCTTAACTCTGCCCGTTCCTTGCCTGGACATGTCTTAAGAAAGTTGGATCTCTCCTTCCCTTTCACCTTCTTTGTTTCCTCCTTTTTTCAATCTTGTTTTGTTTCTTTTTTTCTTCTCTTCTCCCCCTCCCCGTCTATTTTTCCTTCTCACCCTGAAGTTTGAAGCAGCGGATGGGTCGGAGCCGACATGCCGCGCTGTGGCGGCGGGGCCGGGCGCCGCGCTGGCTGCGCGCCGGGGCCGCGCTGAGCGCCAGGGCCGCCGCGAGGCGCAAGCTTTAGAGGCGTGTGGGCACCGGGGCATTGCTCGAGCCTTCTCCGAAGGACAGAAAAGAAAGGGGGAGAGGAAGCGTGAGGAGATGAACTGAGCTGGAGCGGACTTTGTGAGAAGAGTGCCGAGTCCAGCTGGTCTGGTGAGTTCTTTGTTTTATTAGTTTATTATCAGCAGGGTGCTGAGAGGGATGATTTCCATGAGAGTTCTGGTGCTCCAATTCATTTCGCTACGGAATACAGTCGGATCTTCGATTCAGCCCGTAGTTTGTAACTGTGTAGAGCGTGTGTTTATGAATGTAGCAGTATGTATGTATACTCGCACACCGACTGCATGCGAAACTACGTGGACCTGGAGCTGAGGGTACCCCCAGCTATATCGCTTTTCGCGGGGAGCGGGAGGCTCAGGTTTCCCGACTCGAAGCCCTGCAGCTGGAGACAGGCTCCTTCACCGCGGGGCCACCGGCTCTGCTGTGCTCGGTTCGGGAGAGCCGGAGCCGGCCGCCGGGTCTGGAGCCCCGCCGTGCCCGGCTCCCCGTGCGCTGTGACGTGGCGCCCCCTGCCCGTCCGCCGCAGAACTGCCGCTGCCCGGTGCCCGCTGCCCAGCCCGGGGGCTGCCGCCGCGGCCCGGGGAGGGAGCGCGGACCCTATGAGGTGGAGCGTATTCTGTGGTGACCCTGAGAGCTGGCGCTTTCTAACGGGGTCGGTGCCCTCTGACCTGCGGCCCTTTGCGCATGAGGCTGTGGTTGCAGAGGGGCCCGCTGCGCCGCTGGCTGTATTTATTTATGTGGCTAGTAAAAGACGTGGTAGGGCTAATGCGCGGTGAATGCGCCCCCGCCGACGTCACCCGCCCGCAACGCGACTTCACTGTGATACCGCACGGACGGGATTCCTCAGGCAAACATTTGATCGTTAAGTGTAATCACTTATGAATGAGCGGGGAATCCTTCGAGGACTGTTTGGGAGTATTAATCTTTAACACGGGGCTGTCAGGTTGACAGACATCGCATAAGCATTACTATGGCAAGCCGCTTTTCCACCTGAGTAAGCCTGTACCCGCTCCGCAGGCCGGGGAGCTGTCGCCGCCGAGCTCCCCGGGCTGTACCCGGCTCCGCACTGGCTTTCCTCGCCGCTGCTTTTCCCGACGCCGGAGCAGGGGGCTGCTCCCTTCAGCGGTGCCGGGGAGCCGGCAGTCGCTCTTGGCTTCTGCCGAGAGACCTCCCGGCTCCGCCCAGCCGTTCTCAAGCGGCTCGCCCAGCCCAGCTCAAGGGTTCGAGGCGGGGAGGCGTGAGTTCAAGCCCACTGGCGCGGTCCGGGGGCGGCATCCCGGCCGCCTGCGGGAAGAAGAGCGGCCGCTGCGGCGCTGCGGTCGCGGCTGGGCGCTCCTTGCTGCCACCGGTGCGGGCAGGGACCGCGGGGCTTGTCCCGGGCACTCGCTGCTCCTCGGACGTCAGAGGACCGCGTGTTCCCGCGGGGCCTGACGATCTCCCTCGCCATTCCCGTAAGACTTCCCCGGCAGCATCTTTCGGAAGTTTCTAAGTAGCCTTTCTGGGGGAAGACTTCGCCACACGCGAAGGCGCCCCCGTCGCTGGACCGGCATCGGCCTCCCTGTCGCCCCCGTCGGGCTGAAGCGGGGCGAGCGCAGCTGAGGTTTAGGGGTCCCCCCAGCCCCGAGCCACAGGAGGACCAGCTTGGGCTGCGGTTCAGCCTTCCCCAAGTCTTCTTCACTTTTCGTCCTTCCACGGCAGGGCCGGACCGGGGTGCGAGGGCTGCCGGGGCTCCGCAGGGCGTCGCAGAAACGAGTTCCGGAGGGGCGGCCGTCCAGCGCCGCGGAGGAATCCGGCGGCGGGGGCCGCAGGGGGCGGAGAGGCACCGGCGGGGCAGCGACGAGGCACGCTGGTGGCCGGGGAAGAAAGGGGGAGCGGCGCGGCGGGCACCGTGCGGGGCTGGCCCCGGCCCTCGCCCCCGCCGCGCAGGCAGCGAGCCGCAGAGAGGTGAGGCGCCGGGCCGGCCGGGGAAGTTGGGAGAAGGTTTGGCGATGGGGAAGGACGGGCGGGCAGTGCTGGCGCGGAGAGAGGGCGATCGGTCGGCGCGGACCCCTCGGGAAGTTGCGGCTCGGCCAGGACGGCGGCGGGGCCACCCGGAGGCGCTGGGGGAGCGGCCGCCTCGTGCTGCCTCGGCCGGAGGGGGGCGGCTGCGGAGCGGCGCCGGCCCCATCCCCCCGTCCCCCGCCGGGTGTCGCGGCCCTGGCGCCCCGTGGCCCCCCCGCCGCTGGCGGCGGCCAGCCGGGATGGAGCGGGAGCCGCGCTCCATGAGAGTCAGCCGAGTTTAGCGGCCAGATTGCGCCTAAGTTTGGCAGAGGAAAGGGTACTTTCGCCTGAGGCAAGGTGTCTGCGAATGCGTCTGATGGGCCATTGCAAACTTCATTCCCGGGTGAGCCGGCAGGGGCGGCTCACGGCGAGCGAGAAGTACCTTGGGGTGAGTTTGTTCCTTTGTTCGCACTTGTACACTGCGTCCCTCGTTGCGTTCCTCGCCGGATTCCTCCGAAAGGTAAAGGGCAGCGCCCGCCAGGACGTGGCGTTTGGCAGCACCTCCCCGGGCGGTCCCGGCTTGACCCTTCAGTTGGATTTTGCCACCTTTCTTCCTCTTCAGGGCAGTTGAAACAGAACAAAGCAATGTTTGAAAGATGCGCTTTTTAGTCTCTTGGGTCAATAAGTGACGCCGTGTCTTACCGCTGGTAGTATCCCTCTGTTGTAACTTTCTTTTTTCTTTTTGGAAATACATTAATTAGTTAAAGACATGCTGCTTTCTAGCAGCAGGTTTTCATGAGATTTAAATACTTGCATGCAAGTTGTTCCTAGGCAGTTGCATAGGAAATACTACCTGTATTCCTTTACCATTTCTGCTGTCTCTCTGTAAAAGACGAGAATGCTGTGTATTTCCAGTTTGCTTTTCTAGCCATGTGGAAATATTTACTCAATATTTATTGAGTAAAATATCTTACTTTAACGCTGTAAACGATTTCATTTTTAAGCTTTGTTCTCTGTGAAATCCTAAAATCTTGCTTTTAGGAGACTGGAAGGTGAACTTTTGTAGTCATCCCAGCAGTGGGATAGTTGTTTTGGTTTTTTTTTTTTCTTTTTAGTTCAGCATGCTAAAGAACTTTGTATGGTTAAGTTAACCCTGCTACCAGTGCAATTAAACAAGTGTAAATGCCTTTAGGCTCTCAAAGATTTAGTTGTTTGGGGTTTTTTTTTAAGTTTAAAACTGAATTCAAGATTAGTAAAACTATTTCTGTCATAACAAATTTTAAGGTGCCATGCTAAATTTCGATCAAACTCTCATTCTCAGAGATTGACGGAATTCTTTTCCTTGCACAGCTGGGGAGTTCGATATTAGATACACTAGTAACTAACTGCCTACAGATAAATAGTAGAAAATCTCTGTGTGAATCTTTGTTTCATTCTGGTTTCAGATTCTTTTTCTGCTGTTTAAATACAGCTGCTGCATTTTCCTTTTAACAATAAAGATCTGGAAAGCATAAATCAAAGTATCTCGTGAAATTAACTCAGAATGTGGGGAATACAAACATAAAACTTGCTGGACTTCAGTCACAAGTTGAAACTGTTATGTTAATCTCTGTGACAATGTACATTTTTTGAATAACTTACTAGCTTTGCTAAAGTAACACTACCATACACTCTCATCATGTGTTAATTTCTGAATACCAAACCAGACAGACACCCTTCCAGAAAAGCAAAATACACTGTTAATGTTTTTGATTGGAGAATTAAGCATGTTCAGACACCTAAACCTGGTCATCTTTTTTTCTACTCAGTCTACATAAAAAATAACTTGTAAACAATTGAAAGAGTAGCGTAACCCCAGTTAGTACAGCTCACAAAGTCACACAATGTCTTGTAGATGACTATGGTAACAACTCTGTCATGATGGTTTAGTTACTGCCAAAATAACTTTTCACAGTACTTTTCTGTCGAACAGCATTAGTTGAGTATGCTGATTAAAACCAACCTCTAAAGTAAATAGCTGATCTTTTGCTTGGTGGAAACAGTGTCAATAACTCTACGAATCAAAGAAGCTGATGCACAAATGGGGTGAAACTCCCACTACATTTGTTAAAAGTTAGTGAATAATTTCAGTAGACAAGCATTGTAGAAACAGCATGAAAGAACCTCTTTTAGTTCTCAGAATGCTCTGATGTGCCTAAAGAGTGGTGCAACAGGCCTTACTTACAGACTCTCATAATGAAAATTACATAACTTAGTCTTATAGTAGGTTCTCCTGGACTGAAATAATAGACCTTGCATATAGAAAAAGGATAGCAATGGGACTAAGACTCATTGGGGTATGTGATCTGATTTACATTCTCCCCACGTGTACAACTTTTATTGCTGGTGGAATAAATCTCTCAATGTATGCTCGCCATTGATACATTATTGTCATCATGTCTAGGCTTCAGAAACAAAGATTTGGGCAGGGCTCTCCCCACGTGGGTGTGCCCTTCCAGCCTGTGCAGTGGTTTTTTAGGTGAGGCACAGCGTGCACGGAAGTGGCCCCACTGTTTAACTCCTGAGGTTCAGCTGCAACAGCCCAGCGAGCTTGGACAGTGACAGTGAAGTCCTCAGGGATGAGGAATACCTCCAGCCCCTAGTATTCCCAGGAGGTCTCCCATCCAAGTACTGACTGGGGCTGACCCTCCTTAACTTCCAAGATCTGATGGGATTGGGCGTCAGGGTGGC
>VWZD01012309.1:29294-48185 GCA_013396695.1 Sakesphorus luctuosus
TTGCTTTCTTGGCATTGAAGTTACTGTTTGCTAAATTCTATATTTTATGCCTAAAACTTTCAAATCTGAAACCATAAACTTCTAAGTCTAGATATGGTAAACGTTTTGCTAGGATAAATGGTCTTTTATATGACTGCTATCTTATCCAGTCATACTTATTTGTAAATTACTAGTTTGAGCTCTACTAGGCCCAAAATTATATTTATTCCTACGCCTTTAATGCAAAGATACATTTGTATTTGTAAGTTGTGTTAATATTTTTCCTATGTATAAATTATATTAACATTTTGATGTTTACATGATTTTGTTAACATTGTAACAAACTTTCTTAGCTATCCCAGTGCCAAGTATACATATAAACAAAAATTACCTGGATAGGTATAAAAATTAGCTGAACAAGAATTTCCAAATAAGAAATCAAAGTTTGTTTGAAAGTAGCTTTTCAGAATACCATGTGCAATTCTTATAACTTAAAGCTATGATGTTTTGCTAAGCAAACAGTTGCCTTCTGTATTGAAAACGGAATCAGAAAATCCTAAACTGGTCATACTCCAAAGATAATAAAAATTCAGGAGTTTAAAGTGTAGCCTTTGGCTAAAATGTTTTTGAAATTCAGTCATCTGGCACACTAATATGAGCAATCTGAGTTTATATCTAACACATTATCACTTTATTTTAACACTTTCATAGTTTCTCTTAGTAGTTATCTGTTTATACAACTGACATTGTATAATACTCTAGATATTTACCAAGATTATATTGTGTTGATTTTTAGATAATCCTAGATCAACATTTTTTAGTTTCTAGTAGCTTTGTAAATTATAACAAGATGGAAACAGCGTCACATAAAATAAATTACTAACTTGTTTCTATCTGCCATGGTTAACTGTTTAGTTGAGAGATGCTTTTAAGTTCTTGATTGTGACTCAGCAAGTTCTTGGAGTTGCTGCTGAGGAATGGATTCTCCTACTGGTGGTTGCGTCATTGTTTGTAATAGGCTGCATATTGCCAGTTCTGAGCAGACTCTACTTGAAGCTATTACAGAAGAGTGGCAAAAAATGCTCAAGGTACGATCGTTTGTTTGTTTGTTTTGTTTAATAGTAAAACGTACACATATGTTCAACTTTGAATATTAAGGAGACATTTGGATACCTTAAAGCAGTCTACTGCATCTTCTTGTGGTACAGATTGTGTCTAATGTACCTGGGATGTGAGGAGAAAATGATAAAAGATACAAACAGATACAGTGTTTTACATAATAAATGCACAACATCAGAATGCCTGTAATTCCATTTGGCAACGGGCTATGAGTTAGAAGATGCCACAGCATCAGAAGTAAAGCTGGGTTTTGGACTTGAGTATAAATCATCATTAGTAGTAATAACAGTTATAATAATAAATGCTAGTGTAAAAAAGAGGGTAAGATCTGATCAGATCAGCATAAGGGCTGATCATTGCGCAGATTTTGACAGTAGCTTCCAAAATTCCAGCAAGATGGAGGAAAAGAACCTGGATTTTTGATTGCTTAAAAATTTTGTAATAATTTCTTGACATGTCTTTTAGGCCATCTAATGGCACCTTAAATTGCTCAAAGTTTTGGAAGTATTGATATCAGTTATTTTTTGCAGGGATTTCATTGTGAATGAGAGTTTGTTTGTTTCGTTTGTTTGTTTGTTTTGTTTGTTTGTCTCCTTCCGAAAGGAGCAAGTATTTGTGAAATTGGCAGTATGTTAGTGGATCGTGCCCTGGAGACCCAAGAGTCTCTATATTCCCAGGACATGTCATAGCCTGGGAAGAAAAGTAGATGAGGGAGGGATAATATTGTTAACCCATTGTAACTGTTACAGTTCCAACCTCACACTCATTTGCCCTCTAAACCTTTCCTTCATTCAGTGTTAAGACCTTGTAAGTATCGGTTCCAGCTAGTGACTTGCTTTTAAAAGCTTTTATGCTTTTCATTATTTGCTTATTTGCTTTTTATTGTTTGCTGTGTTTGTAAGTTAGATTGTGCAACTTAATTGCTATATTGAGAAGACAGATACACTTTTTTTTCTCCTTCCGAAAGGATACTCTTTTTCATTACTCCTCTGCAATACTTGCTATAGTTTGTGTGGATCTGAGTCTTAAATTGTTCGCAGAATCACAGAGTCAACTAGATTGGAAAAGATTTTTGAGATCTAGAGTCCAACCTTTGACCTAACACCACCTTGTCTACTAGACCATGGCACTAAGTGCCACATCCAGTCTCTTCTTAAATACCTCCAGGGGTGGTTAGTCATTCATTTTATGTGACACTGTTTCCATCTTACCATAATTTACAAAGCTACTAGAAACTAATAAATGTTGATCTAGGATTATCCAAAAATCAACATAATATAACCTTGGTAAATATCTAAAGTATTATACAATGCCAGTTGTATAAACAGTTAACTACTAAGAGTTTGGGGTAAGGACAAACTAGGGCTAAAATGTGGGTGAAAAAAAAAATCAGAAAAAATGAAAGAAGGGTACAGTAAGTAATTAGTATGACTTGCATAGCAGACTGGCCAGAGAAGAAAATGCAAGAGGAGAGGTAAGGAAAAATATTTATGATAAACAGGGAAAGGTAAAAGAAATCAGTTTGTACTACTTAAAGTAGTTGATAAACAGGGAAAGGTAAAAGAAATCAGTTTGTACTACTTAAAGTAGTTGAGACAGTGCAAGATTGCTTTCTACTTCCTGGAAAGAAATTTTGCTCCTAAGATCTTGTTGAAAGCTTGGGCTTATTGAGGGAGCCTTCCGAGACTTTGATTTGTTATCCTGTGAGACTTTGGGGAGTGAATCACAGAATATGCTAAGTTGGAAAAGATCATCAAATCCAGCTCCTGGCCCTGCACAGGACCATCCCCAAGAATTACACCATGTACCCAAGAATATCATCCAAACACACCTCTTGACCCAGATAAAGAAAGTGGTCCCACTTGTCTTGTTCCCGAGGTTTCTGACCTTCCTACTGCAATCTTGCCTGGATTTAGGTGGTGGAAGTGTTACACTGACTTTTTCAAAATGGAAAACCAATGAAGGTGTGCCTCTATGTCTGTCTTGCTGTTCCAGGTTCTTTCTCTGTCATTTCTGGAGTGTGCTGGAGAAATACGGCTTAAGCATTTATCTGGTGATTCTGGTAGATTTCTGTTCTCATAGCTCTTGATACTAATTTGTTTCAGATCTCTTCTGAGGGGGTAATAAAGAAATATGCCTCATTCTTTATTGGCTTTACAACTTGATGATGCTTGATAAAATTTTTTTTTAATGATAAACACAACTCTTACAGGGGTACTCGGAGCTGGAGAGAATACAATACAGAATTATTCTGTTTATAATTTTATAGTTCTTAAAACAGGTGCACATGGATATTTTAAAGAATTCATGATAATTTCAAGCCAACTTCTGCAGTTCACTTCCACATAGTTGGACATCAGCCATTTACAGTCTTGAGTGAGATGAGGGAGAAGAATTTTCTATTAGAAGTCAATGTCATGTACAAAGTAGAGAACCAGGGTGAATGTTCATTACTCCAGATTAGTTCAGATCTAATTTGCTGGCTTATAGCAGATATCACTGGCATATTTCTTCTAGCATGTTACTTCATGGAGTTGTTCGTTGAACTTAATTCCTAACCCTTGTCTTGTGTTAGTAATTCCTAGACTTTTGATCTCATGGATTCTTGGCATTTTTCAGGAGTTTAAATTTAACTGCATTTATATTACTGTAAATAATTTTGAAACTTTCTGTATATAATCTAGATGTGTAATTTCTAGTTTTCTTTCAAATCTGAATTCTGAACTAAGCATCAAGTTTATTTGATAAACATTTGAACAGTAATTAGTCTCACCACATCTCTATCTTGTTTCAGGGTTTCTTTATAGTTGCTGCCATGGGAAGATACTGGACTATGCTGTTGCTGCTGATGCTGTTGATGCAGCATTTTGAAAACTGTGAAGGAAATCAAAGGCCACATCATGCTTCACCAATGCAATTTACCCAAGTACAGTATAATGCCACTGTGTATGAGAATTCTGCAGCCAAGACTTACGTTGGGCATCCAGTAAAAATGGGCATTTACATTACAAATCCATTATGGGACCTAAGATACAAAATTATTTCTGGTGACAATGAGAACTTGTTCAAAGCTGAAGAATATGTTCTTGGAAACTTTTGTTTTTTGAGAATACGGACCAAGGGAGGAAACACAGCTATTCTTAACAGAGAGGTGAGAGACCATTACATGCTGACTGTTAAAGCAGTTGAAAAAAACACAAATGCTGAAACACGCACAAAGGTCAGGATACAGGTATTGGATACAAATGACTTGCGGCCTTTGTTTTCTCCAACATCTTACAGTGTTTCGTTGCCTGAAAACACAGCAATAAGGACCAGCATCGCAAGAGTCAGTGCAACAGATGCAGACATAGGAACAAATGGAGAGTTCTACTATAGCTTTAAAGAAAGAACAGATGTGTTTGCTATACATCCAACTAGTGGAGTGGTAGTTCTAACTGGTAGACTTGACTACTCAGACATCAAGCAGTATGAGATGGAAATTCTTGCCGTGGACCGTGGGCTCAAGCTATATGGAAGCAGTGGCATAAGCAGTATGGCAAAACTAACTGTTCATGTGGAGCAAGCAAATGAATATGCTCCTGTTATTACAGCTGTTCCATTGACTCCATCGGAATCGGACAGAGATCCAACGTACGCAATTGTAACTGTAGAGGACAATGATCAGGGTTCAAATGGGGAAATAGCATCATTAAATATTGTTGCAGGAGATGCGCTCCAACAGTTCAAAACTGTGAGGTCTGTTCCAGGAGGTAAAGAATACAGAATAAAAGCCATTGGTCACATTGACTGGGAGAGTCACCCTTTTGGATATAACCTTACCCTTCAAGCTAAAGATAAAGGGAATCCCCCACAGTTTTCTTCTGTGAAGGTTGTTCATGTAACATCACCACAATTTAAGTCTGGTCCTGTCAGATTTGAAAAAGAGATATATAGAGCTGAAATAAGTGAATTCGCCCCTCCAAACACACCTGTGATAATGGTGAAAGCTGTGCCTAGTTACCCACACTTAAGATATGCATTTAAAAACACACAGGGAAAAGTGAAATTCAATTTAAACACTCACACCGGCCTTATTACCACGTTAGAACCCATAAAAGCACAATATGCATCCCATTTTGAACTTGAAGTTGTGACGAGTGACAGAAGAGCTTCCGCAAAAGTATTAATTAAGGTACTAGGCATGAACAGCAATCCTCCCGAATTTACTCAGACATCCTATAAAGCCTCCTTCGATGAAAATGTGCCAGTAGGTACGAGTGTCATGCAAGTAACTGCAAAAGACCCTGATGAAGGGGAAAATGGTTATGTGACCTATAGCATTGCAAACCTAAATCCCTTACCATTTGTAATCAACCATTTCAACGGAATTATTAGTACCTCAGAAGACTTGGATTATGAATTGATGCCAAGAGTTTACAGTTTAAGGATTCGAGCTTCTGATTGGGGTATACCATATCGTCGAGAAGTTGAAGTTCCTGTTACTATTATTTTAAACAACTTGAATGACAATATACCTCTCTTTGAGAAAATAAATTGTGAGGGTATAATCCCCAGGGATCTTGGTGTTGGAGAACAAATAACAACTGTATCTGCTATTGATGCTGATGAGCTCCAGTTGGTGAGATACCAAATAGAATCTGGAAATGAACTGGACTTATTTAGCCTAAATCCAAATTCTGGAGTACTTTCACTCAAACAGTCACTAATAGATGGCATAGGTGCTAAAACGTCTTTTTACAGTTTGAAAATTACAGCTACAGATGGAGAGAACTTTGCAGAACCATTGTATATCAACATAACTGTAGCTAATAGCCGCAAACCAGTCAACTTGCAATGTGAAGAAACTGGTGTTGCCAAAATGCTTGCAGAGAAGCTCTTACAAGCAAATAAATTGCATAGTCGTGGAGAAGTTGAGGATGTTTTCTTTGATACTCACTCTGTCAATGTGCATGCCCCTCAGTTTAGAAGTACTCTCAGTAGCATTGAGATAAGAGAAGACCAGCGTGTGGGCTCTAGCATAATACTTATGAACGCTACTGATCCTGATACCGGCTTCAATGGAAAGCTAGTGTATGTTATTTCTGGAGGTAATGAAGACAGTAGTTTCATTGTTGATATGGAAAGCGGAGTGCTGAAAATTTTATCTCCCCTTGACCGAGAACTAAAAGATAAATATGCTCTCAATATTACTGTATACGATCTTGGAATACCACAAAAGTCTGCCTGGGCCCTTTTAGATGTAAAAATTTTGGATGCTAATGACAACGCACCAGAGTTCCTTCAAGACAGTTATTTTGTTGAAGTGAGTGAAAACAAAGAACCAGACAGTGAAATAATTCAAATAGAAGCTACTGATAAAGATTTGGGGGCTAATGGAGAAGTGAAATATTCTCTTCTTACAGATACAGACAAGTTTACTATTAATTCTGTGACAGGAGTTGTGAAAGTTGTAGGGGTTCTGGATCGTGAGGAACAGCACGTCTATTTCTTGAAAATAGAGGCTAGGGACCAACCTACTGAAGAACCTCAATTATTTTCAACAGTTATTTTGAAAGTGTCTGTAGAAGATGTTAATGACAATCCTCCTAAGTTTATTCCTTCTAATTACCATGTTAAAATTCGAGAAGATCTTCCTGAGGGAACTATTATTACGTGGTTAGAAGCCTACGATCCCGATTTAGGCCAGTCAAGTCAAGTACGATACAGTCTTTTGGACAGTGGAGATGGCACCTTTGATGTTGACAAACTAAGTGGAGCAATACGTATTGTACAAAGACTGGATTATGAGAAGACACAACTTTATAATTTGACTGTTCGGGCCAAGGACAAAGGAAAACCCATTTCATTGTCCTCTACCTGTTTCGTCGAGGTTGAGATAGTTGATGTAAATGAAAACTTGCACCCTCCACGGTTCTCCATATTTGCAGACAAAGGCTTTATAAAAGAAGATGCCCCTATTGGCTCCTCAGTAATGACAGTATCAGCTTATGACGAAGATGCAGGACGAGATGGGGAAATAAGATATTCCATCAGAGATGGATCTGGTATAGGAGTTTTTCGAATAGATGAAGAAAAAGGTAAGGCGACTTTCTGCTATTTTTGTCTGCTAATAAAATGATATGCTAGGAAAGAGTTCAGAAAATCAGCATTGTCACAGTTGACACGTGTGCTGTTAGGACAAAAAGGTATCACCAAAAGTGTTCTGTCGCCACTAAGTGAAATTTTACATTTGATTGGTGATTTTCTTCTGTCCTCATTTCCATCCAGCCTACCTAAAGCCATGCTTAGGTCTGAAAATGTTACCTAGCAAAAGTAAGAATACTACCGATACAAAATGCAGGTTTGCCTTGCTTGCACCCTACTGTCTTGTGGACAGTGGGACAGTGAAGCCAAGGCAGCAAACTGCTTTCTGCAGAGATTTGCATGCCTTTTAATCTCAAGTGAAATACCTCTTTCTTCTTTTACTGGAAGTACGTATGGGTGTGATATCGCCATACATGCTGGTTTTGTTAGTTGTCTTTCAGAGTTGTTACAGGTACCTGGAAGTTAGTAAGTAGTGTCTTCATGAAAAAGCTTCTGCCAAAGAAAGCATAGATGCAGCCTCAAAAAACATTGTCTAAGTGAAGCAGACTGAACTGTTGACTTACTTCAGTAATAATACGTAGATTGATGAGCAACTGGTGGGAGTTTTTCCAGTGTCACGTATTCCGAAGAAATACAGTTCTGTTTTCAATAAAATTTTAGTGCTGATTTTGATCATTTTAGTTGAATGTCTGTGTAGCTACCCTTTCATTTATACATTTGATAAAGATAGAATATTGATATTGTGCTATTATCTAATCTTAATATAAATTGAGGAAGAATTTGGTGCAAAATTCAGCTACAGGTTACACGTAGGTAAGTGACAACATATGTGATTAATGTTTTACAGAAAAAAAGACTTGTAACTGAGAATAAAAAAATGGCAATCATATGTGAGTCATCCAGTAGCCATTCTGTGTGTTCTATATGCTTCCCACAATTGTGAATGTGGGTAATATAGAGTCAGGAAATCACTCTTCAGGGTTCAGGTGAACAAACTGTTACTGACAATACTTTTTCTTCTATAGAAAGTTAGTTATTAAATTGTGTAGTTTGTGGCCGTAGAACCAACTCTATAGGTTGAAATGTAGCATTGCTTCTCTTAGCTTTGCTTTTAGAAAAGCACGTAGTTAAGGTTGTGGAGCAGATTTTCTAAAACTGGAGAATTTAATACTTTCCAAGACCTAGTTGTTTAATTTTTAAATATTTGGTATATTTGAAGATTGTTCATTTGTGTATCATTATGCCTTTCTTTTGATGTAAGTATATTCAAGTTCACTGTGTGTTGTAGTATCTTAGAAATGACTAGTTGTCCCATAGAATGAGTTGGACTTTGGCAATATACTGTCCAAACAGTAGTGAGAATTAAAGAGTAAAAAAATATTTTGATGCCAGTCTGTAGATGTGTACCTGTTCATGGCTATGTACATATTTATTAGATATGTGTATTTTTGTGATGTCATTAGCATGGCAGAATTAGTTTGTCTGCATGGTATGCCTCTTTACTCTTTTGGCAAAGGGATAGTTTGCTTGACTGATGAATTGGTGTGAGCTTAAGTAAGTTGCTTTTTATCTGCTGGGCTTACAATGTTGGCAGAGCTTGGGGCAAAGCCAGCTTCTGTTTAGTAATCTTGTCCAGGGCAGTGGCTCTGTATTTTCAAGCTAGGGGAGAGGCATTGTCTGTATTCGTATCTGGTATCTAGTCTTTGCTATTCTTTGGGAATGAAAGTAGAGGGATTTGATGGGAATGGGATGGTGGTGAAGGGTTGCTAATTTTTAATCTTAATGAAAAAATTCCACTTATGTCACTGGTGTGGGGAAGAGAGTGTGTATTTATGTTCAGTACATGTGTTTTTTCCATGAAATGGTGATCTAAAGGAGCATGGGAAAGAACACAGAGTATAGACAATGTAACAGTGTAGCAAAGATTTTGTTCCAAAATCTTTTTTTGGTTGTGATGGGGTTTTTTGTGTTTTTTTTTCTTGTTGTGTTTGTTTTTCTTCTTGTTGTTGTTTTTTAGAGTTTTTTGAAGAAGCCCTCGGAATTGTTACTGAAGGCACTCATTATACTGCAGTGTCTGAATATTTGTCATGTTTTTCAAAATGGACTGGCCTTGATACAGGGAGCAGACTGATAGTTAGCCAAGAAAGCGTGTTAAGGAATTTGTGAAAGAGGAGATCTGTCAAACAACTCACTGACTTTCTCAGCTTGCAGTAGGACTCTTCTGACTTTACCCTTGAGATACATCTCGTCCTGCAAAGCATCATACCACACTTTCAGTTCAAAGATGGATGAACCAGATTTAAGAAGTTATTTTGAGTCAACACAACTATTCAGTAGCTAAGGGGAATCCTTTTATCTCCTGCTTATAAGGAATTAAGGACAACAATCACATCTACAGAAGGACTAGGTGATGATGATCATAGAAGCATCAAATAGCTAGTTCCATGCATTGAACTCCTGTTGACTTTCAAATTGTCTTTTTCATGTTTTTTTTTTAATTTTGCAGTTCAAGAGGTGGAAAATTTTATTAGTGTTTGATATTAGTACCTGTAATTCTAGAATTTTTGCAAGAGAATTTAATATATCTTTGCCATGCAGTCTTGAGTACTGTTTTCCAAGACCTACCTTCAGTTTAGGTCAGCAGGTTTTCATAGGTACGATTTTCTGCATTTGTGCACAAACTATTAAATCTCTTAACAGGGAGCCCTAAACATCAGTACTCCCAAACTCAGGAGTTGATTTGATTTCTTAGTTTCCTGACTGCTCTCATGCTTTTCAAGAAGACACAGAGAAAAGTATATTAGGAATGAATTTGGTAGTCAGTCATATTTTAGCTTCCTTATAAGTATTCTTTAGCCTGAAAAGGATGTCAGGCTGAAGAAAATGTCAGGAAAGGAGGAGAGCAAGATGATAGAAGTCTGTAAAATGGCAATAGTTTCTGTATCACTGTCTGTTTTTTGCACTGCAAGAAATAGGGTATGCACAGCTAAGAAGTTTCTTGGGAAGTATTTTTCCTTTTCTAAGCTAAAAGTGTAATAAAGTCATGAAACTCATTTCCTCAGGAAGTTATAGAGTTTGAAAGTATGACTAAAGAAAATAAATGGTACTAATGAGATTATTTTGAAGTTCAGCCTCATGCTATCTCTAGCTCATAAATTGTTAACTGGAAGCCAAGTGGGTAAGAGAGGGAGATCAGAGGTCATGACACAATATATGATTCAGAAGTATGACAGTGCATTGTGACTGTTATTGTACAGAGATAAACTTAAAATTACATAATAAATAGAGATTTTTTGGGGGAGTATTATTAACAGTATGAGAGGAAAAATGTTAAAATGAGATTTCTATGCCGTGAATTTATACAACAGAGCAATTTGTTTATCTTTTATGTATGTGTTTCAGGTGAACATGGAATTTAAGATAGCTTTTATGTGTGAGCTAGACTGAAGTCTGTAAACTGAGGTGATCAATTGGCTATATAAATTGACTACTAAAGCAGCTGTAAAATATTTTCTCAAAGAATTTGATCAAGAGTTGAGCAGATTGGTATGTATTAATAATATAATGCATTGTATTGATGCAGATCCCAGTGTGCCACCAAAACTGCCCATGCACCATCTAAATCCCATTAGCACTGAGCAATAAAAGTGAGATAACTCATGTCAATACCATGCTGCTACTTCCATTTAGAAAAACTCAAAGGAATGATAGAAGCAATTGCTGGAGGAGAACCTAAAGCAGAAGCTTTGTGGGACTAAGGCAATATTGAAACTTCCTTCCTTATCACAGTTTTCATTCCATCAGGAAAGAAGGGAAAAAGAGAATGTCTTCCTGTTTAACTTTTGATTGTCAGATACAAGGATGGAGCATTTCCATTAGGTATTTACACTCCTTAAAGGTTAAACGAAAGATGGAAGCTCTAGTTTGTATTAGAAAGAGCTCGTACTTCTTTCAATTGTATAGGTAGGTGAATAATGTCACTCAGTGGGCTGGATGGGACACTATCATGGGAGCACCAGTGTGTGGTAGGCAAGTTTCCATGCTGATTTTCAGCTGTACAAATGAGAACTGCTAGTAATTTTGCTCATTATCTGGCCTTCTACAAAGAATTTTTGCCAAACAGATTGTTCTTTTCTTTGAGATATGAGGACTTCTAGCTTATTATTGAGAGCTCAATTTTTATCTTTTTTTCAAGGTTGTTTTCTTCTGGTTTTGGTTTTCTTTCTAGTTCTCAAAATTTAGATAAATGAGGGGGATAGCAGACTTTGGGTGTGTAGATGCCATGGGTCATTTAGCCTAAGAAAGGTCTTGTTTATAGAAGATGGGGGCCCATCCTGGACGCTGATGTTTAGAAATGAAGGAAGGTTTAAGCAATTAATTCCAGGGTGTCCTGTTGTGTCTAACCAGTTGAATACTAGCGTGGTTGCATTTACAGCCCTTGTAGATGCAGATGCTGGATATTACATGTAGGCCCTGCCCAATAAGGTTTCAAACTACAGTGAATTTTATAAAAGCATTATTATCAGGAGCTTAGCAGCTAGTTCAATTTGTAAGGCTACCAGCAGATGTTTTCTAAACTTCTGCAGTTGAGGGTATTTCCCAGCACATAAACTGGTTCCAAAATGATGTTAAGGATGATATGGCAGTCTGAACTTCATGCATGATAACCTTATTACTTGTGTTTAATTCAGTAATACAGTTATCTGTTACCAGGAATCTTACTGTTCTTTCATTAACCTCAGTTTAAGTTATTAGGCCATCAGTGTTACAGAATAACAGTAATTCTGCTAAACAATAAGAACAAAGTTTAAGGTGATTAAACTAATTTGCTGACTTAAAAGGATGTAAGTATGACTGTGCTTTATTACAACAAAAGATCTGTCTAGCCTGAGACGCTGTCTCCAGTAGATAGGCAGGGCACACACATACTTCCTTCCAGCACTTTCTCAGTCTTTGGTTATTTTCTGTGTGGGCAGTTTTCAAGTCACATGTGGTTTATAACATTTAGCACATTTATCTTTCTTGTGTACTGTCACCTTGGAGCCATATAATTTTCAAGTATGACTTTGCTATTGTGGTAAGGAAAGAAGATTTGTTTTGGTAAAGAATGTTAAAGGAGAAAGTAAAAGAAAATGTTAATGGAGCCATGTGGAAGAAAATTAATTTTATTGCATTATCTCTGTGTGCATAAAATACCATCAATAAAACTCAATGGCTATAAGATGCTGTTTTTAATATTACCAGCACTATTTCCAGCTGGGAAGACAGTAATTCATTAAGGAGAATGAATAGGATTTTGACTATGTAAAGCAAAGTACTGAATTATACTCTTAAAAGGAACAAAGCATGACTAACATGTTATAAGTATGTTAATTTTTCTTTGTAGTAATCATGTAATTACTTTAATTTAAATGCAGGATATGATTAACATTTATGCATAAGGGATAGCTTAAGGTTCTGTTTCTTCAGTCATCTTTGGCTTTTGAGCTTTTCAAATCATTCCACCACTCAGAGTTCTTGAGTTTTAATATGAAGACAGGCATTAGCTAAGTTTAAATACTATGATTGTCAATGGAGTAGAACACTTAACTGGATAGCTATTAAACCAGCATGTTGTCTGGAACAGAAACCAACGGGCCTGTGTCTATGCCAACAACTCTCATACCTTTAGGCAGTGAGCTGCACCCAGATTGTTGTGAATGATATCTGCTGCAGTTCAACTCCTGCCCTGGTGTTCTTTGAAAAAGTGGTAGTTAGCACAAGCCAAAAGCAGTTTAACAGAATCAAGTTCTAATGCCCAGGAATGTTTTCTGTTTGTTTGTTGTATGGACACAGTCACTACATGAAGATAGGGGAAGCATTTTTAATCAAAACTGAAATTAGTATGATTTGGTTTTAAGTTAATTATAGTTAAGCAGCCTTACAGAGATGGGACTTTCTTCACACTGTTTCAGTGAATGATGCATCTTGAAATTGCTTCTTCCGTATACTTTGTTACCCTTTCTATATAAGTCATGGATATAAACACCAGGTTATACAAAAACTTAGTTTTTCTCAGTTTAAATTAAAAAAAAAAAAAGAAAAGGAATAAAACCCCACCAAGAAGTTCCTAATGATTTCCATTTTTCTACTACACAAGGTCCATGTCAGTGTTGACTTAGTGCTGTGTTTATAGGAGCCTATAGGTCACTGAAAACTATTAACAGGAAAATAAAAAGCTGAACCAATCTTCTTGTAAGAAAACTGTTAAACATTACATAAAAAATTATAGTCGATTAGGTGATGTTGATAGTCAGGAAAGTATTCCAAGTGGGTTTAATATAATTGACTAAATCTTACAGTATCTTCACCTCACAGCCTGTTTGTTTACAGAAGCTGGGACAATGACATTTCCTACTTGGCTCTTGGCTTCTGTCCACAGATACAGTGTCATTGGCATGTTTTGCACTTTAAAATTCTTTATGTGTGAGTATTTTGACCAGTTAAAAATGAGGACTAAATAGGAAGAAGAGTGTCACAGAACAGGGTCTTCTCATAAGATTTTCTTCTTGCAAAACACAGTAGTCTTTCCCACTACTTTTGAAGAGAGAGATGAATTAGGAGATTCTCTGTTTCTGCAGAATACTAAGTGGTTACAGCTTTTTGCACAATAAATTTCTGCCCTAGTTCGGGTGTGGTCACAAATGAAGCTCAGAGCACAGACTAATCTCCCAGGTATCTAATTAGCTCTTCAGGCAATTTTTTTTCATCCTACCCTGAATTCTCTACCACAACGTTACAGTGTACTGAAGTTAATGATTTACCATTGGAACTAACTTTCTTCAGTGGCTGAAGCATAAATGGTATTTAAGGTATTTAAGATTATTCTTATGTGGCTTGCAAAAAAAAAAAAAAACCCAAAGCACTCAACCCAGCAAAACCAAAACAATAAAAAAGAACCAGAGCAAAACAACTGAAACAAACAAAAAGAAAAACCCACAACAATTGCTAGGTTCTATAAACTCCAAGTTGGAATTAAAACTCTTAAGCCTGTAAATGTTAATTGTTTAAATGAGGGGTTGCATCAGCACTTCAGTTAGCAGTTAAGAGCTAAAACTTGATTCTAATGTATGCTGGAAATTTGATTGACATTCTAGTCAGCAGACAGAAGTTTTTTCTTAACCAAAGGACTTATGCAGATTTTTCTTGGAGTCTGGAATTGGCTGGTCAATTGTCACAGTGATACACTGACATCTAGAACAGAATTTAAGGCCAAAACCTATAATTCAAACAAAAACTGTTGAACTCACTGTTTCTTTGGAAATAATACAGGGGCAAACATTGATTTGTTTAGATATTGTATAATTAAAGCTCTTGAAAAAATAAAATAACACTTTCTGAGTTTGAGAGGCATTTTTTATGTGTACCAGTATAAAAGTGTATGTTGGGTTGAGTTTTTTTGTGTTTTGAGAAATGCTGGGAACACGTCTGTTCAAGGAATTTCACTTACCTATGCTCAATAATAGTAAAAATAAAGTTGTTGTTATTCAGGAAACATGAAATAGTTTAGGTCAGAGATGGAGAAATATTATTCCCATGGCTTTCTCTGTGAGAATAGCATAGTAAAAATAATACTATATTTTTTAAAAAAGGTGGTGGGGCAAGTGAAGATTTCTTTGGTAGTTAAGTGCCCTAGAAAGATATTTTAATGCTGATATATGTTAAGTATTTTTTCTAGTGGCATATTTATTTTGTGTTTTCCCTGGGCATTTCTTCCTCTTGATGTGGAATTGAGAAAGGTGAGCAGCATGAGATAAACTTCACTTGACTGGGAGACAAGATGTACACATTTCAACTTTCCCACCGGCACTCTTGTGAATGCTTTGTGGAAGAGTCTTTATCAAGCTTCTCCACAGCCACCAGAAGAAAAGTTTTGTTGTGACAGTAAGTAGTCAAGCCACTTACAGTACCATGCCCGCCCAAGCACAGTAACCTGTTTTTTTAAAGCATTTATCCCATGTTTTTAGGACTTCCTCCTCCATAGCATAATTTTCAGTGACAGTCAAGCATGCAATACATGGAACAGAGCTGGTTTAGTCAGCAAGATGAGAGAGACAACTGTTTCTACGTGGGACGCTGAAATTGAGGAGGCATATCTGTGGTTGTTAATTACACATATTAAGAGTCTTGTGTAGACTATTTCTAAAAAACAGTATTATTTTCTGCTTTCTAGTTAAGGATAGTTAAGGTTTCCATGTGTTCAGTATGACATTGAAAAGCAGAGTGAAGTTGACTCAGATGATGTATGGTATCATTCTGGTTTTATGTCATTTTTCTTCAGTGGCAGTAATGCAAAATCATGCCATTGTGCAATAAGAGATTAGTTATGTTAAAAAAAACCCTTTGCCTAAATCGAGTAGTATTTTAAGGTTTAAAAACATTTGCTTAAAATTTCATGCAATTGAAGTGTATTTTCCACCAATTTGTTATGGTTTTAAAAATGAGGCATTTGGCACATAGGATGTCTTTTATGAGACCGTACAAATAGTGGTAACAGCAGCTTACTAATAATGACTCTTATATTCCTAGATCCTCTGTAGTATTAGGAGAAATTTAAAAACTTTTTTTATATTAAGTATAGACTCCGTTTAGTACACTTTGTGTCTGTTTAAAGAAATAAAGATAAGAACCAGGCACTCACTATTCATTAGACTGAGGAAAAGTCCTAAATTTGCTGCTGTCCACAAAAAGCAATCTAGAAAGCATTTTCCTAGAAGGTAACTAACTTTTGGCTGTGAGTTATTTTGCTTGGTTGCTGGTACCATAGACTGGCTACCTGACACCTGAATTTAAACAAGTGCATTTGAGCACTCAAGTTCAGAAGACCTGTCAGGGGCCATCTGGTCTTGACTGCAGTTTGCAGCTTAGTACTACCGTACTGAGGCTATGCTTATGTTCAATCTAAGGTCTGGAATTTATGGTGCTGCTGGGTTGACCTGTGGCATGATGCTATTGCATTCGTGTTTCTTTTCAGGTGCATTAAAGTAAGCCTGGAATTTAGAATTAATGTTGAGTTTCAGTTTGGCAGAGGTTAAGGAGGCCTGGGTTGGGACTAAGGTCCCGAGCAGCCTGGAGCTAGGGGATTAGTTTTCTTTCTTAGGCTAGAAGGAAACTATGTAATTTGCATTTGTGATGGTGGTAACCCCCAAAGTGCTATTGGGTTGTTAATGTAGCTTTTACAATGTGTCTTTGGAAAAAAAGGTGAATTAGTTTTAGACAAACATACTCATCTTATGTTTTCTGTTAGCGGGGGGGGGGGGGGGGATCTTCCAGAGTAGTTTGAGAGTTTTCGTGGGTATCCTGCTGAGAAAACCATCACCTTAGCTGCCAAGTAGCGATCCCATACAAAAGCTGGGGCTCCTCTCCTCTGTTGCAGGCATGCTGAAAGTAAGGGACTTGTTTTGTTGTGAAAGGTGTTGATTGGGTTACAACTTGGTTTGATGAAACCGGAGCTGCCTGAGGGCTGTGTGTCTGTAGGAGATGAACTGAGCTGAGCCACATGGGGTCCCAAAGATTATCTTATAAACAGCAATCAGTTCAGGCAGCAGGATACATAGTAAGGGGCTATTAACTTCCTTGGGTCTCTCTTTGACTTGAAAAGTACTTAGGAGCAGAGGAAAAATAAAAGGGAAGGGTTGCCAAAAGCTATGGAAGGTCCATCTTGCTGTATCACTGTTGGTACATCTGTTGAATTGGGGATTTATTTCCTACTAAGCATCTGCTGATCTTTTGAAGTACATATTAAGGTCAAAGGAGGGGTTCTTGAAATGATTGCATAATGTTTATTCTTTTCTTTGAAGATTTTAGACTTTAATCATACAGCATTTGGACATATTTAACAAAGGACAAACCTACATGAGTATTTGGCAAACTTCCTCAACTTATTACATGCAGTAGTTGAGCTTTAGAACTTGGATTTAAAAATACTTTGAGCTTTGCTGAAACTATGCTTTGCAGGTCCATTTTGTAATCTGTGTATCATTCTTACTGCATCTGTGACTTCATTATATTGGACATCTGAGCGGGACCAAAAATGAATTTTCAATTCATCACTCTCCACATGGCTCAAGAAAAGAAAATCCCAAGCATTTCAGTGCCATCAGAGTGGAACTTTGGGGAATTCAGAATTGTCCAAAGAATCTAGCAACAGGACTGCAGCAGATAATTTTTTTATTTAGAACTGAGGTTTTCCCAAACTCCTTGATCTCTATCCATGTTTCTAATAGCTGCTTCTATTTAATTTTAAATTAGTTGTGAAAAAGGATAATCAGTATCTTCATGGTTCTTATAAGTAGTTGCATCATTTTGATAGGCATTAGGGTTAAAGAGCAAACTGCTGAGCTAGTGGATGTAAAATAACTTGACCCACCTACTAGTAGTGGTGGGTGTTAATCGTTCTTTTGGCTCAGAATTCTATGTCTTTGCAGACTTATCAGTGTGGTATCACTGATGCCAGAACTGAGTATCTGCTTACATGATGGGGAAGGTTACACACAGAAAACTGGGTAATTGCACTGATTTTTTGCCTGATCATCTCTGGAATAATCCTTACCAACATGAATCACTTCCAAAATCTGCATGTTTCTTAAATCAGTCATTTTAGGTGTTTATACAAAATGCAGTTTTTTATTTTGCTCATGCAAAAAGCTTGAAAACACCTCTATACACAAGAAAGTGATCCTGTGTTTTGTCTTTGAATTTACTGATCATAGTACGCTTATTCATATTTTGTACATGATATAAGGATTAAAAGATTATTCTATTAAAATTTCAAAACACAAGACGCATGGATACAGATTAGTCTTCTGATTTTGATATTACTGGTAATGTACATGAGTATTACAGAACTGCTCCAGTCGTGGGTAAAAAAATTAGGATATTGGCAACATAATGTTCTAAAAGTGAATAGAGAATGAATGAATATTGTGGTAAAAATTGGTACAGACTTCTCATATGTGTTGTATTTATGAGGGAGAGGGAGTTTGGTAGTTCAGCTTGAAAGACTGTCAGTGCAAAGAAGTTTATGCTGGAATTACGGGTTATGGAATTATGTATGTGATCTTTAATGTTGGTGCCTTGTCCTCCATTTCTCTGAAGCTGTGAGAGTGACATGCATAGCTCTTTCCAAGAGAATACATCTCCATTCTGCAGGGGGTTTACAGGTTTTTTTTTAAGTCTGCCTCCCCACTTTGCCTGTAGATTTGCCCTGACAGGGTATATCCTGTCTCTATGAAAATTAGAGATTGCTGTCTAATGATAAGGGTTTAATCTGCAACGAATCAGACATGTGGAAACTTCTGTCTGTGGAATTTACTGTTTGATCTGACAGGAATGCCCTTGCTGTGCCCTTCCTGTAATGAAAGCAAGGTAGAGTGAATCAAAGTGATTCTAGATAAGATTGGAATGTGTGCATTGGTTATGCCTCTATTATATATGCTGTTGCAATTCTGGTTATATGAGTTATTTTATTAACCAGAGATTAACAGCATAGTTCATCTTCTTAAAAAAAGATATCTCCTTCCTTCTGTTTTAGTTGAAAGTGCTAGTTTTTTATTGCTTAAATTCCTGAGTTAATTACTTAGGTTTGAACATGGAAAGTCTTGCTTACAAAAGCAAGTATTGTCAGCTAAATATTGAATGTGCTATGATAATATAACATCTTTTTGT